>BMAO01033596.1:0-291753 GCA_019973975.1 Trichonephila clavata | reverse complement strand
GACTTTATTTTCAGATGTTAAAAATACATAAAACCTTGGAATTAAATTATGATGAGATAAAGTTGATTGATCACATAGTAATGCGACTAGAACCCCAAATAATGGATTATTTAGAAGTTCGAAACCCCACAACGAAAACTCAATTGATAGAGTTGGTAGACCGGTATGAGGAACGTCATAACTGCAGGGAAAATCAGGGTTCGAGTAATAATTTTGCTAGACGAAGTTGGGATGTGAGTAGGAATCCTGAGGAAAGAAGAAATAATAGAAATTGGAGAGATACTGGGGTCGGAAATAGTCAAAATGATCAAAGAGGACTAGGCAGGGGTGCGAATAATTTTCCTCGTCGTAATTATCAAAATCAAGGATTCGAGGGTGGAAATCGATACAATCAGCCAAATCAGAGAACAGACCGGTATCAGAACCGTAGGATGGTGGTTAGGAAGGGTCCTAATGATGATTCAGCAAAACAGAATTCGAGGCGTGTTGATTGCAACAGCGAAAGGCAAAGAAATGCCAATTTAAACTTTCAAAGAGATCGTATTGAGTCAAATCCTCCTAATAGAATTAGACTTAATTCATTGAGATTATCACCAGTTGAACTTCCGTATGTGCCGATTTTGTTGAATGATACTTTTTTAAAAGCGCTCTGGATACAGGTGCGGAAAAGTCATTTATTTCAGAAAAAACGTACCGGTCGTATTTTTCTTTCTGTCCTTTAAAAAAATCGTTAGCTGAAGTAGTTACAGCTCAAGGGTCACAGTGCAGAAATTTAGGCACAGTTGAGTTGAAAATTAAAATAAGAGAATTTTCGCAGTTATGGAAATTTCATGTGATTGCTGAGATGAAAGATCCATGCATCATAGGTGTGGATTTTATGTCACATGCAGGGATTACTTTTGATTTTGTTAAAAAATCGTTGGTCATTCCGGATTCGAAAACGGAAAAAGTGGCTGTTATGTTGTCTAGAAACCCGTTAGAAAGTAATGAGGAACCAAAAGTGTCTTGTGCGGTGATTAGATCGTTAGTATTATCTTCTAGAGAACAGTTAAGAGAGGAACAGAGAAATGACCCGGAGCTAGGGCATATTATGAAGTTTTTGGAAAATCCGGACGATAGTTCTGTTAATGAATCGATCTGCAGAAATTGGTCCAATGACTTTAAAATCGTTGACGGTTTGCTATATTATGCAAAGTATACAACCACATTAGGTGAATTAAGGGTATTTATACCTAAAACATTACGTAAAGATGTTATGCGAGAATTTCATGACTCGCCTATGGCAGGTCATCTAGGCAAAAAGAAAACCTACTTAAAATTAAAAAAAGGACGCGTGTTATTTTCCGTACATGAGGAAATACATTTATAAATATGTAGCAACCTGCGACCAATGCCAAAAAGTCAATTATAAAAACGGATTACCAGCTGGTCAATTAATTCCCATAATAACGAATTTTCCGAATGAAATCGTGTCTTTAGATTTGTTAGGCCCATACCCTGCAACTAGTCCAGAACGCTATAGATTTATTTTAGTAATTACAGATAATTTTTCTAAATGGGTTGAAATAGTTCCCTTAAGGAAAGCTTCGGCTAAAGCAATTGCCAATGCATTTTTTGAGAATTATATTGCGCGTTATGGAGCTCCTGTAAAATTAGTCACCGACAACGGTCCCCAAATGATATCCGAAGTTTTCGAGCAAGTGTGTCGCAGATTGCACATAAAACACGTTAAAACTGTGGTATATCGTCCACAAGCTAATCAAACAGAACGAGTCAATCGCACTCTTTTAAAAATGATTTCGAGTTTTGTCGCGGATAATCACACTAACTGGGATCAATTTCTGCAAGAGTTCGGTTATGCGATTAGGACAGCAGTACATGAGACAACGGGTAAAACACCGGCGGAATTATTTTTAGGTCGAAATTTAATCACTCCTTTTCAGAAATTAGTTATGGTAACTGATGGATCAGAGTTAGTTTGTGGGAACATAGAAAGGTTGTTTGAGGAAGCTAGAGTTCATACAAAGCGCCAGCAAGAGAAGTGGGCGAAATATTATAATAAAAAGAGGCGTGAAAATAATGTGAAAGTTGGTGATCTAGTATTAGTTCAAACTCACCCGTTAAGTTCAAAATGTAAAAAAATAGTAGGTAAATTTATGCCAAAGTTTGAAGGCCCATATAAAGTTCTGAGTGTAAAAAATAATAATAATTTAGTAATATTAAAATTTGGTAAAAGAATAACGGTTAATGTGGACCAGGTGAGAATTTACTATCAAAGGGAAGACAGTGTTGCCGAGTCGGAAAGTAACACTAGTAGTGATCATGGTGCAGTGACATCAATCAGGTCAGATGATGCTCAGTCGTCATTGGTGCAATCGGAGAATGATAGGGGTGGTCGTAAAGGATCGAAATCAGGAAATGTAAATGGTAGTAGAGATATAGTTGCGAATAGACGCGATGGAGTAGAGGTGAGAAAAAAACGTGGACGAACGGAATCTACTGTGTCTTCGGGGGATGGCGCGTATAATTTCAGGAAAAAGAGACCTGTATGTACTGAGAGAGAAAAAAGAGGAAGGCCTGAATCATGGATTGACAAGGTACGGAAGAAGAGACCAGAGGCCCAAGCAGATCGTGAGAAAAGAAAGATTTCATCGTCAATGTCCTCTCGTCCCTCCAGGAAGCGTTATAGAAAGGTGGAAGAAAATAGTTCTGAAAGAGCAGTTCCAGGACCATCCCACAGATTCAAGTATAACAGACCTCATCAGGAAAGGAGCTGTCCATACAATCTTCGGAACCGACGTCGAGTGGACAAAAGCCAAGTTCCAGTTCTCACAGAAGAAAACAACGCCTCAGCAGGAGCATATCAACTTCAACGGACTCGATGGAAGAGGAGACCCAGAAAGTTGGAGCGCAGAGTGGACAACCCTAGGACAAGGTCATCCAGCACAGAAGCCATGGTGGGAGACAAAGCCTATGCAGATTGGATCTAAAGACTAGTCAGGTTGTATAATTCTAATTTGTTTATTTTTCCTCTGACAGACAGTTCGGAGTATTTTCCATGTGGGCTAGTCTAATTTTTTTGTAAAGTTAACGTACAAAAGTGTCACTGAGTTGTGTGCATTTTCATATCGGTTGAAAAGACTTTTGTATTAATTTTTTTTCCAAATTGTGGAAAAACATTTGTTGAATTGCAATTGTTTTGCTACACATTAAAGACGTGGCTTTATATGTGAGATTACTTGTATTGTTTGTTGTAATATATTCTATGTAAAATGTATATATTTTGTGTGTAATTATTAAGACGTATAAGTAATGACTGGTTTCTGGGCGCGGCGTAATTAGGAATACTAACAAAAACATTAACAGCGCAGCGCGATTGATTGGGAATTTTTGAAAATGAAACCAGATAAGGGTTATTTTGTTACTAAACTATATATATATATATAATATAATGTATGCCATATTTTATGTCAATAAGGAAGTTGTATAAAAGTTCTGTGCATTTAATGTCATGTTTTAGAAAAAATGGACAAGGTTTCCTTTCAGGGCAGCAGTCCCTGAACATAGTGATGTGATGAAAGTTTGATGTCGTATGAAGACAACGTTGTAAATTTTTTTTTGTATTTATTAGCACTTAAGTAAAGTGCATGATCAGGGTTTTTTTCCTTGAAAGGTTTTCCCCTGATCTTCGCCCGAATGGGATGCACTGTAGGGAACCTAATATTGTGAAAGATAAATAAATTAGAGTGGAGTACCCTTTTGAGTAGTCATTTCTGTGTGCTAGTTTAATTAAAGTTTCTAACTTAGAGAGTTAAAATTTTCTGCTAATTCAGTGTTTTCAGGCATTCTAAAGTTCGTGAGTTAAAACTTTCTACAAGTTCAGTATTTTCAGGCGTTATAAAGTTCGTGAGTTAACTTTTTACAAGTTCAGGCATTCTAGAGTAGTTAAAATTTGTGCAGGTTCAGTGTTTTTCAGATGTTAGGTAAATTAAGCGAATTCTTGCAGGTCGTTTAGACCGTCAATAAGTCACGCTTTTTTCTCGGAGGGGGGTTGTGACGGGTGCTTACGCGTTTCACTAACCTTCTCTTATAAACTTTTAAATTGTATTTATTTTGACCAATCCCCACTGAGAGCTGGAAGTGTGACTTATGTAAATAAGATAGTTTCGGGTTTAGCGAGTTCGAAAGAGATATAAAAGGGAGAAATGAAATGAAGAAAAAAGAATGACTAAGCGGTTTGATAGAGTAGAACTCCGTGTTTGGGATTGAAAAGTAAACTACGTGGTTATCTAGGAAGGTGTTTTTAAGCGTCTAGCTTAATGAAGTGAAATTTGAAGATTATTGAAAAAGATTCCTTAAGGCGGTTCAGAAGTTATTGAAGATATCCTAGATTATAGCCACTTCATAAATTCTACTCGTTCCAGGTTCCTTCTGAAGAAGATTTCAGGTCTGTAACTTTTGTAGCTTAGATTTAAATGTGTAGTTTGATTGTACGTGTTATTTCCCCTCGTGATATCAGTTAGTATTCCGTCGTCCATAATTGAATTCTGATAATACTCCATGATAATTTATTGTTCTTAAAGTTGATTATTAATTGTAGATTTCTGTCTTAAAGAAATAATAAATAAGTGATTTATTATTTGAGTAGTCTTTAATTATGAATCCTACATATCCTAACATAGATAATATGCAAAGGGGTAGTGGGAGACTACGACAATTTTGAAATAGCCTTATATTTCTCAAAAGCATGAAAATTTTTCAGAACACGTTTTTCTGTTATGATCTTATTTAAGTCAGGACAATTTTGTTACAAAAACTGTTGAATTGGTCATGGTGCTAAATACTCACTGAGTTCCAGCATTAGTGTCAGGAAGAAAAAAAGAGGAACTCTGTAATTTTAAACATTTGAACAACTATAACCTCAGGTTCTTATTAATATATGCAGTTATATTTCCATCCACCTCTGAAATCGGCACATCTTATTGAACGAAGTGGAGTCATTTCTGGACAGTGCAGCATTGATAATTAAAAATATATGCTATAAATTTGGGACTAAGAAACGAGTAGTGAAAAATTAAAGCAAGCACAGAAAATTCGGGACAGTTCCGGGGAATTCGGGATCATGTATAATTAAGTCAAAGGAAATTATTAAAGGAATTAAACATGAGAAGAGAAAAATGTATTAGTCATTCTTCTTAACAACCCCCAAATTAAAAAAAAGGAGGAAGAAAAATGTATACATTTTTCTTCATTAAAGTAAAATTTTCAGGAAAAATCAATCTCATTTTTTAAAACAAATATTTAATTTGTATATCTTAATACATCAAATTAAAATTTTTTTTTCAAAATATTATAATGCAATGAAAGAAAACAGCCACTGTTGTGTAATAATATTTTTTTAAGAACAGAAATCTTTTTTTTTAAACAAAATTCTGTATGAAAAAGGAAGTTTTTTTTTTTCTCTTTTTTTTTCTTTTTTCTTCAAAACCTATAACACAAAACATCGTTTTCACTGGAATATGTGTTCCGAGCAAAATATACATCAAGGTACTTTGAAAATCTAGTATTATTTTCCTGCCATTAATAATTATTTTTAAAACACTTAAAACTTATTTAAAAAAATTATCTACTCAAAATTGCTAAAAAAAGGGGAAAAAACATTGTTTTATGTATTTTACTTTTAAAATTTTAAAAAAAAAGTACGTCAATATTATTACTGAAGATTGAAATGATTATAATACTATACTTTTTAACAATTTCTTAAAAATATATACTGTTTTCAGCTAAAGAATTGTAAGTTTAATCCCATTTTTAGTCCAGTCATATTAGGGTTTCACTGCGGAATGAGAGATAATAAGCTGAAAATTTGTATAGACCTTTATTTTGTCACTCTAAATGTTGTCTCAAAAGTCTCATAAAATCTCGTGTCCGCGTCTTAAGATATTCAAGGTCAAAGGTCAAGAAAATCGTTTTTTTTTGCAAATATCTCGTTTCCTATCGCTTTAATGCTACTTACATTTATTATACATATTGTAGGGAATAAAGTTTTCTATAACTTTAATTGAAACATTTTTTTTATACATCAAACCGGTTTTCAGAAAGAGGGTGCTGAACGCGCAGCGCAGAATAATGCAAGGTCAACCGTTAGTCATATGATATAATACGCCGTATAAAGTCTATAAACCTTAAAATATATATATAGTTACAAACATTTGGCATTTTTTATTAATTATTACATTACATTTATTAATAGTTTTCATTAAGAAAGTATTTATTTTTTATAACACATGTTTGAGTAGTTCAAATTTGTTGACAGATATGCTTAAGGTATTTTTTAATTATATTATATTATATATATACTAATTACATTTAAAGTAGTAAAAAAAATAAAGTAATTTTTAATTATATTTTTATTCATATAAATAACGTTTTATATAATTATTACAATTAAAATTAGGATGTGTGAAGAGGTTTCACAAAAATTTTAATAAGAAGACGAACACATGAATGTTATTTTTCTTTCTTACTCTTCCTCTTCATTGTCTTCCGGTCACTCGAAAATTTCCAATTCATTCTCATTATTTTTGTTGTGAAGGGTATTTGTCTCTAAATCTAGAAGGATTTCGGGATCAAAAGTACAATCTTCATCGAGATCGCTCTCGTGTCGTGAAGCATAGAAGCAAGCTTGCCCGTTATACTGGCCACAAGCTGAAGAACATTGCAACCCCGATTTCCTACATCCACAGCGTGAGCCACGACCATTTTTGCAGCTGCAAAATATTGTATTGAGTAATTCATCTGGAGCATGCGGTAATATTGTCGTAATCGATTCTAAGAATTCTTTCCATCGAATCCAACCACATTCCTGGGGTTCTAAATCATTCCCTAACCAAATTTGAACTTGATAATATACAATGCTGATGTGTTGATGAACCTTTGTACTTGTTGGTGGAAGATTGGATAACTGCACGGTTTATTGAGCTTTGTTGACTTGATGTGAATTGAGTGTAACGAAAATTATCAATACTGTTCTCAGATTTTGGAACAATGTATATCGTCAACAAGATTCGTACTCCAATTTCATGTAATGTTTGTACAGGTCAGTTTTCTTCTTGGAATACTTGAGCTAGTTGATCCAAGTACGGAAAACATTCTCTAATATTCTAATGAAATTTTTTTTCTATTTTTTAAAAAAATGCAGATTTTGTGTCATAGCCACTAAATGCGTGCAGAAATAAAATTTGCTTTTTACAATGAGGATATTTATCAAATCTTTTGGAAGAGTATTTTTGAGTTTTAACATTCCATTTGCCAACTTTTTTAAAGAACACTTCTTCTTGAAGGGCTTGAGTACGTCCAATTAAAATGAGCAAATCAATATCTTCTCCTACTATGGCGGCAGTCCTGTAATGTTCCGATTCTTCTATAGCTGTTTCTACGATTAGAACATCTGCATCATCTTTGGCCTGTTTTGTCAAGATGTCAACAAATTCGAATTTTCCAATAAACATGTTAATAAAAATTTGTATTACATCGATTCGACACAAATTTCTCTTGGCTAATTGATACGATCATTGTTTCGTCGAAACAAACTTCATTCGATTTTGATAAAGCAGCAGTTCTTAGCTGTCCCATTGCTTTTATGTTTTTGCTATAGTCTGAGTATCCATCAAATATAACTACAATTTTAGAATCATAATGTTATTGTAAATATTTTACGTATTTATCTAAAATTATCGAAAAAGTATCGTCTTTATTTCGTACGACGCGATGCAGAAGAAACCCGCCATCGATAATGTATGTTAAATTATTTTCATCGAAGTCGAAATTGACAGGAGTCATATTGTCATATAATGTCACTTTCGTGGTTTTTCACATGCCATTATTATCAAATAATGGAGATGGATATGGACTTAGTTCATATTAGAGATATTCATGAAGATTACATTCAAACTGTTTGATTTCAGTCTTTGGAAGAGTAGCAATAGATCAAATGAAACTCTACAAACGTTAATTTTGACAGATTTGTTGACAATCGAAATCGGTAAAACCGTATCGGATCGTTTTAACTTTATTTCATTACATTTTAAACCAGTTATCTTTACCATTGATTCTAATCCGATTTCATGGGCTTTGTGACAGTTAATTTGATCATTTCCAACCATTATAGAAGCTAAAGATGCCAATTGTTGCGTATTCAGAAAGGGATTATGAAGTGTAAACCATTCAACTAGTGTAATTTCATCAGTATTATCTCTTTTTACTCTTGATTCCTTAGCATTAACGTGTTGTTCAGTAGAGTTTAAAGAAAATGGTATAAAACTTCTCCATCTCCTCACAAATTGTATTCGTAGTTTACATAGCAAACGCCCATTTACATAAAACACTTTCTTGCTTACTTCGACCACGAGATACTCCCCCTTCTGTCTTCATAGATTTCATTAGACTTTGTTCGATAACCATATCTGTCCATGTACCAGAATTAAATTTCTCTGTTCGTTTCACGGTAAATAATCCATTTTTAAAGTTTGTAAAAGTCTGTTCATCCATTTTATTTTCTAAATCGTTCATATCTTGAAAATATAAATGTTCAGACTTCGCATATAAAAAATGACCACTAGCGTGAAAATATGGCAGCATTCTTCGTACAGCATTAAGATGTTCTTTGAAAAGTCCCAGTCTTTCAGCGCGAATAAAGTCGAGTGCTATTGATACCATTTCGAAATATTGTACCCATAATTGTGCTGTAGGATCTCGAGCTTTTAATTCATTCAGTTTATTCTGAAATTGATCAATAAATAAGTTTGAGTTGCCTACACACAGTTCAATGCCTTCATAGGGAACATTTCGGCAATTGATTTGTTCAGTTAACTCATTTAAGACACAATCTTCAATCTTCATGTCTTCGAAGATTATCATTGAGAATACAAGCCGTATGGCCTCTGATACTTCTTGAATAAGCATGACCATTTAACATTTTGTCGACTGAATTCGTCGCATATATTTTACCTAAAGCTTCTTTGAGTCCACTTCCGTTCATTATATATCCAATCGATCCAAGAAAGGACATGAGCATATGAAATCCTCCTAATTTAACAACTATCTTACATAATTCTGAGTTAGCATCCGACGCAGCTACTATTTCACGTGCTTTAGAGTAGAGAGGTCGATCAAAAGTAATTAAACACGTTTTTTGGCCATGTAACTTGGCAATATTTGTAGCGCAATGTAAAGTAGTATAAATTGTGTCTACGTTACTGGCAGGATGATCAATAAAAGGAAGAAACATGACCTGAGAAGTAGAAAAATCCTTATTATTTTTAGTAAGCTGTCGAGAAAGCCATTCCACCCAGATAATGATGAAATATTCCTCCACTTTCCGTATAACCACAAAAAATCAATATCGTTTTAATTCTTTTCTGTTAATGCTTGATCACCATGTAGATTTTTTACTTGAATTTTGCTGTATCCAGGTACAATTGATTTTTCATATGCTAGAAGAGACACGTGTGATATTGCTGCTAACTCTTACACATGGTTTTGTTGTACATTTTTGTATACGGTCATTGTAAAGAACAGCATCTTTTGGAGTAACAATCTTAATCATCCCCATGACATGGAGAGTATTATTACCATCAAGAGTATGGACATTTATATCAGCATTGTCCCCAACATATTGTACTAGCGCCCCTGATTCCGATGATAAAATACGAGGCTGTGGATGGTAAACTGCTGAAATTTCGTATTACAATACGAAACTGCAAAACCCAAGCTATATAACACATCTATTAGTCTTTTAGATCCATATCTTATATGAAGAAACACAGAAAGGCTTAATAGTAGCTGTGATGAAAATGATCATTCTCGAAATGCAGCCATTATTGCATGACTTATTGACGTGAATTTTGTTTTTAAATAAGCTATTTTTCCTTTTCTGTTTTTCATTATGACTTCTCGTAAGAAATGCAATAAACTTTTTGGTATACTTGATTTACGTCATCCAACATTTTACTTGAAGGTGGATAAGACTTGGTTTCAACGACAGATGACCGAATGTCTTCACGAATAATAGCTGCTGCAGCTTCTATAATTCGCAACCGTTCTTCTTCGGGATCCCTTTTTTATTATCATACCAAGCTTTTGATAATATATTAGCTTGTGTATCACGAAAAGATATGATTGTAAAAGATCTTACTTTTGTCGTAATTATTATATTCGTCAAATATTTTTGTTGAAGTCCCGAAATTATAGTTTTATCATCTGGTACATACCCCGTCAGGACATCTATGCGCTCTTTCAATGTAAATTGGGAATCGTCGTGATTTTCGCGATGTAATTAAAAATCTCTGCCATAGCTTCTGAGACTTGACTATCTTGGCGAGACTTCTTTTCAATAGATGGTTGCTGATTTAAGAAATTAGTGTAGCAGAAGTATGATATTTTGCTTCAGAAGCGATCAAATCATACTCACAAAGTATACGATCTTTCACTAATTTTATAGAATCACCACGTTCTTCTGCTTTTTTTTAAAACATTGTCTTTAAACTCAAGAGTACTCACTTTACTGATCTTGCACCTGTACTTCTCTTTTTTTTAGTTTCTGTTGCTTCATCAGCTACTTGATCACAAAATAAACAGAGCTTTTTGAAATCAAACGCTTCATTTCTTCTTTTACGAGGGACACTAGGTGATCATAAAGGTTCACTGTTTTCAATGCGTTGTTTCGATGCTGCAATAGAATTTTTACTTATGTACACTTTTCGGCACTCGGTATGTACATTCACGGAGGTTGAAGAATTTAAAAAATCAATGTGACCGTCCTTTCGTTCGATACTTGCTGCTCTCAAAGTTTTTAAACCGCGCACTACATTAACAGGATAACCTTGTGATAGTGATTCATTACATATAAAACATAAATCAGACATAACTCTCAAAATTTTACGTCCGTCGTAGCTAAAATACAATTTAAAACTAACGAATAAACGTGGCTAGTAGAAACTGAATTGTTGAAAAGGAAATCGGTCTTTATTATTTAGCTAAACATGTGTCCATCAACTAGCTATAAATTAAACGTTCGTATATTAGGTGTGTATAAGAATGTAAAGCGCCCTCTAGCGCTCATAAACATTCAGTGTATTCTTAGACTCCAACCAGAGAGGAGTCGAATCGAGACGAGACATTTTAACAAACAACAGTCCATTGGAAATTGAGGGAGACTCTCCTTTATTTGAGTATTTTACCATGTTTTTATTACGTCTGTCAGGGTGGAATTTTGTAATTCATTTTAAACTAACTTCCTGATGAGCTAGAGACTTGAAATTTGGACCATAGCTTAGAAGTGGATGACAATGCATGAAAATATGCTTTTTAGTTCGTTATAAGAACATGGTACAGTAAAAAAATTTTTTTTGCTTAGATCATGTTTTCTTTGAGGTAACTAAGTTATCAATAGGGGTCAGCATGTGTAGACATAATCTGCACAGAAAGAAACAAATTTGAAGGTTTATACATTTCAAACTAATTGTATTTCATTTTTCTTCTTAAGTCTATAGTTTCAGATAACTGTTTTTCAATTACACGAACAGATGCGGAGTATTAAAAAATATACTTGATTAATGAAATCTATTACTAAATGTAATGTAATAATTAATAAAAATTGCCAATTGTTCGTAACTATATATATTTTTAAGGTTTATAGACTTTATAGGGTGTATTATATCATGTGACTAACTGTTGACCTTGCATTTTGCTGTAGATAGCCAACCATTGCGCGTTCAGCGCCCTCTATTTCAAAAACGGTTTGATGTATAAAAAAATGTTTCAATTAAAGTTATAGAAAATTTTATTCTCTACAATATTTATAATAAATGAAAATAGCTTTAAGGCCATAGAAAACGAGATGTTTGCAAAAAAACAATTTTTTGACCTTTGAACCTTGAATATCTTAAGACGCGGACACGAGATCTTATGAGACTTTTGAGACAACATTTAGAGTGACAAAATAAAGGTCTATACAAGTTTTCAGCTTATTATCTCTCATTCCGCAGTTGACCCTTTTTTTGACTAAGATGACTCCAAGTCATTTAAATGATTACAAAAATTACACATTGCATTATCCGTTAAATTAAATTTTTGAAGAAGTCCTGGGGTAATGATCATTTTGCTAAAGATTCGAGTGCATAAAATTTCTTCTCTTCTATTATTTGTCCATTTAGAGATGATGCCAATGTTTATAATATTGCCCAAATTTTCAAAACACGTGCTTAAATAAAAATATTATTTGCTTTCTTAAATCTCTCTTGATATATTTTTTTTACTGATGCCTACTGAAGCAATCCAGTCGATATAAACGTCAGACTCCGTGACAGATCTTGCGAGATAATCCGCCTGCTCATTCCATAGTATATTAGAGTGCCCCACAGTCCAGAGTAATATCAGTTTATTGGTATAATATGATTGTATGTAAATTTTTCTAGCTAGTCTGTGAATCGCACTATGTGATTTAATAGAATAATTTTGAAGAGCATGGAGAACAGAGAGACTATCAGATAAGATTAGCAAATTTTTGTTTGAAACAGTCAGATCATCTAAAGCTTGGCAAATAGCCAATGCTTCAGCAGTAAAAATAGAATTGTTGTGATTTATTCTATAAGCAAAAGAGAGATTTTCTGTTATACCAGCTATGGATGTTATTTGATCGTTTTTCGATGCATCAGTGGCTATTATATGGAAGTCCTGAAAATCATGCACAAATGTTTCATCAAATAAACCCCTTATAGCTTGAATTGGTAACTTTTTCTCCTGAAATTTGAAGTTATTGGTATATATTTTACATGGGAGAATTGTAAAGGATGATATTCTGGGGATTGTGATGATTTGGTTGCTATTAGCATTTAAAGTGAGAAGTATGCTAACAATATTATTTTTATCCTCCTTCATAATTTTTAAATTCAGATAATCAGGATTATTTCTATATAATGGAGAAAAGGTTTGATTGGAGATTTGAGAGAGGAAAAATTTATTTGCCAGTCTTCTGATTTTGTCCGAGAGAATTTCTTGTCCAGCCAGTTTCATTAGTACAATATTCGGTGTCCATTGTAGAAGACCTAGTGCAATTCTGAGAGCTTTGGTTTGTATTACATTAAAAGGCTTCAACTGATTGTCAGACCATTTATTTATTATATATGTATAAAAAAGGTGCTACAGATACTATTATTGATTAATTGGATAAGATTTTCAGCTCTCGGACCATAATGCTTGTAAGCCATACCTTTAAGTGAGTGAGTGAATATTAATGTCCCTCTGTTCAGCTACACGAGGGCTTTTGGGGATGGCCATACCTTTAAGAGCATTGAGTTTTTTTCAGTGCTTTATTTTTCATTTGATGCTTGATATTAGTATTTTGATTCCGTTTTGAAAAATATACTCCTAAATATTTAATAGAAGACTGCCATGGTAGAGGGGTTCCAGCTAATAATATATTAGGAAATGAGTGAATCCTTTTGTTCGAGAGTTCAGCTATTGTACTTTTGTCTGGGCTTAAACTCAATTTCCAATAATTACACCATTGACTTATTCTCTCTAACATATTTTGTAATTTACAACAGATGATATCGAGCGATTGATGTGAGGAATAGATAAAAATGTCGTCAGCATATATGGAACACTTGACATCAGTCTCCAATGTTTCAAAAAAGTCATATATATAGATTGTGTATAGTAATGGAGACAGTACACTACCTTGGGGGAGTCCCTTTAGTAGCGTTTTTTTCAGATGAAATACATCCCCTCCATCGAATTTGCAGCGATCTGTAAGATAAAAATTCATGCATCCAAAGCGCTATTTTCCCAGTTATACCAATTTGTAAACACTTGTAAATGAGACCATCAATATATACGGAGTCATAAGCACTCTTTTTATCTAAGCTAATCCCCACGAAGTATTTTTTTTCCAACTTTGCGTTTGTAATTGTTTTGTAAATTATATAAGTTGCTGTTCTGTTATCTTTAAAAGGAACAAATCCATAATGTTGCTGATGTAGTTTTTGTTCTGTTGTCAGGAAGTAGGAAACCCGATTTGCTAAAGTTCTTTCAAATGTCTTGGAAAAAACTGATGTTAAGGCAATAGTTCTATATGAGGAGATTTTAGTTTTATCTTTGCATGGTTTGGGAATTGGAAGAATTATAGCATGCTTCCATGCATTTGGGACAATCAAATAACTTATCAAATAACTGTTGAAAGAAATTTAAGATTATTATTCGTTCACTATGATTCAATATTTTCAGGAATTTAGCCGGGATCTGGTCTGCACCTGGGGTTGTATTCTTAGCAGGTTTTATTGCTCTATTCAGTTCAGATATATGAAAGGGTTTGTTGATAAAACTATTATCTTGGGCAAAAAAGTATAAAGGGAGTGGCTCATGGATATTATTATTGGATGCGAAGTTCTCTGCAAAGAGTTTGCTTGAATCTGTGGATGGTATATTATTCTGTTATGTATTTGAAGAAAATTCAGTGTTGACTCGGGATTATTTTTCATTACCATTTTCTTTAGGATGTTATAAAATATTCTTGGGTTAGGAACATTATTGCACACTGTATCCCAGTATTTCTTTTTGGATTTTTTGATATTAAATCGGAACCGGCTGGAATATTGCTTATATCGAATCCACAATTTTAGGGAGATTTCCCGAATGGATTTTTTTTCTGAAGTATTTCTTGAGTTTATAAAGGTTATGACAAGCATTATTCCACCAGGGAGGAAAGATTCTATTAGAGATTTTTATATTTCTAGTAATATTTGAAATTATTTTTGCAATATTGACAGATAATTATGATTGTAATCGCCTTTCTTAAAACTGTTGATTTTGCTTGTTTTAATACAGAGGGCCAATCCACTTTTTTATAGTTCATTTAATCGAGTTATGAAAATTAAAATCTGTGATAATAGGACAATGGTCATTATTGTAGGAGCTGTCTAAAACGAAAGTATTGCTGTATCCGATGAGGCTTGAAGAACACAAAGTAAAATCCAGAAGAGCACTAGAGCCAACATTGCTTCTATACGTTGGAACATCAGTATTGAGAATAATGAAATTAGAATTCGTTAACCAATCCACAAAGATTTCATTGTATTGAGAAGCATGATTTGAACCCCACATTGGGTGATGCAAATTAAAATCTCCGAATATAAAAACTAGTTCCGATAAGGAATCAAGAAAAGAACTAAGTTGTGTAATATTGCTTCCTCGAGATGTATATAAATTTATCAGATGAAAGGAAGTATCATTAATTATAATTTGCAATATTAAAATTTCATATTCTGAAGATGGCGTACTGTTAAAGGACATTTGTCTGGCAGAAATTATTTGATGGTACTGCTATCAGCAGCCCTCCTCCTGGTCTGTCGAGTCTGTCTTGTCTGAAAATGATTTTACCAGGGATTTGCAAATTGTCGTTAGGTTTTAAAAAGGTCTCTTGTAATATCAAAACATCTGATTGTGAAAAGGGAGGAATTTTAAACCAAATAAGTTTTTTTTTTTAACTTCTGCAATTCCATTGTAGAAACCGCATAAAATAACTGTAGAGAATTTTTTTTTTAATCCTTCGCTTGAGGAAAGGAAATATATTTACGGATATAGATAATTTATCTATATTTTAAAGAAAGAAAAACGTAACTTAGACTTCGCAAATACTTTCTGCAGTTTAGAACTTTAAAATTATCCAATTTCAATACTATTTTATGAATCATCCATCTTGTTAGATGTGCTTGGTATGGATATTTTAATTTTCTGTTGCGGTAAACTTATCTTTTTTTTTTCTTTTAGGTGATGACGGTTGCTTACTAATTTCTATTATTTCTATCAAATGTTTAAACATAGATTCCATCATTATTTGCATCGAGTTCATTATGGCTGTAGTTTGTTTTTCGAGAGCTATTTGAAAATTTTCTACTATATTTTCTAATTTTTTCTCAAATTCTTGTATATTTGGTCCTGGGGCTGTTGTTTTTACTGCTGTAGCGTAATTTGCGGAGTGAGTTTCTTTAAACTTTCTTCGAGCTTCTCCCAGAGTTAAATGTTTAGTACATTTGAATTCGAGATTTTTTTTTTCTTTTATAAGGGACAGTTGAGGGAGTTTGCCGGATGATCTCCTTTACAGTTTGTGCAATTTGAAGGATTTGTACATTGTCCAGAATGGGATCCATCACAATTAATACATCGAACATCACTAGAACAAAAGCGTGATGAGTGCGTGAAACTATAACAATTGCTACATTGACGGGGTTTATCTATGAATAAGTGAGTTCTATGATTAAAAAAAACCAGAGTTTTACACATTCTGGTGTTTTAATGCCCAGAATAGTAATTATAACAGGAGAGGCTTCTTGACGACTATTTGTCTTGATGAATCTACGGATTTCAACAATTTCAATATCATTTGAATTTTTTAATTCAGTTGTCACACCCGCCAGATGTACATTAGTTGGAATGTCAAAAAGTAGGAACCGCGAAGTGAACCCTTCCCATATCATGTTGGCCTTTACTGAAATATTTAAAATTTGTTCAATAGCTGTTATCTGAACAGCGCATATTGGATCCGAGGTGTTTATTTTTATTTTTCCGCTTCGAGTGAAATACATATGCGTAATTTTATCATGTCTTGGTATTTTGCTTTTTAATTCAGCATGTAATAAGTGTGGGTTCGATTTAGGGATGCTTTCAGTTTTTCTTGTGTGTTCAAGTAAAATTGTAATTTCATTAAAGCTTTTATTGTCAATTCGCAGATTTAATTCTTGGGGAGTTTTGGTAGATTCAAAGTATTTAAAGTCTGTAGGTTCCTTAACGTTGTCCGTCATTTTTACTTCATCGGATTCCGTAATCCGGAATGTGGAGTGACTCAGCTTGAGTCCCCTTCAAGCAACAAAAATGAAGAAAAAAGAAATTGGTTAGATTACCAAAATCCAGAAAAGAAAGAAAATAAATAAATAAAACCTCTTTCTTAGAGGTGTACCAAAATATAATAATACACTGTATAAGAAAACACCGAAAACTCAGGTCAGAGACAACAATCTCGAGATCTTCCTCAAACCCGGTCACCTCCTCATTCCAACTCTCAACAACATTGAAATTGTTCAGTAGTAAAGTTATAAACAATAAACACACAACATTTATAATAGGTTACAGATTCACACATTCTGAAACATTTAGCATTATTCTCAACAAAGCATATCCTGAAATTACAATTTATTTCACTTTTTTATTGTAATTATTTTGAAAGTAGCCAATTTTATAAAGACAGATGAGTTTGTTTCTAAGACAACTATACAAAACAGAGGAGTTTGAATTCCAACGCCGCACATAATAGGAATAGGTGCCTCTAACGATATCGATTATTATACGTTCAGCCTTATTTGTTCCTTTTATCTCAAAGACTTAGGTCTGATCAGTTGTGCATCAATGAACTCTGGAAAGACTTTTCGGGCATGTCAAAAAGTAAGACTTGATGTGGCCACTAAAAAAAGCGTGATTGAGCAGTCAGCTAATTATTATGAATATTGAGACAGTGACACCAACGGGGTCTTTTTCGTGAGAGGAGTGGGCCAGTTTTTTCCGAGACCGGCAAGGATCCGATAGGACTTTTGATGGCTGTTTTCATCTGCATTCCGTATAAAAAAAATTTGTAAAATAAATATTTATGATTTGATGAGATTTCAAATTAATTTCTTAAGTAATAGTGCTTAAATTAAATTGAACACTACGTGATCTTATTTTAAGAATCCCCCCCCCTTAATCCGTGGCAATTTAAACTTCCTGACCAATCAAAATTAATGTTAATAATTTTTTTTTCAGGTAGTGCGTTGCCCTAGTAACCATTTCAAAGCCGTGAACAAACTCATAGTTTTGTAAACAAAAGCTACTTCTAAATAATCCGTGGAGTTGCATTGGAAATTTTGAACTTTTAGTGAAAAACGCGACACTTATTTTAGTATTCTTAAAAAAAAAAAAACACTTTATTAATTCAATAATGGCCGATCGTTCTTCTTATATAGAAGTAAGTGTTAAGTACAAAAAATATTTCAAGTATATGTACATTAGTGAAAATGCTACTTTTTTATTTATCAAAATCATGCTTTGGTTTTTAATGAATTAATTGACTAGATTAACGAGATAAGAATGGCAAATTTTGTTATATGTTTATCTTGATTATTCATTCTTTCAGTCTGTTGATTCATTCAGATGTTTTTAAAATAAAGTAAGAGTTATATAGTTTGAAATTAGTTCTTTTTTAAAATTAAAACACTACATATTTTGTAATATTATCAATTAAATTTTCTACTGAGCAAGATAAGAAATTTTTTTAGCTTTTTACTTTAAAATCTGTTTTATATCTCAGTGTGTAATGATCCTATAAATTGAATAATACTGTATTGTTGAGATGAGTAGAACTGTGCAAATAATTGAGTAAGTCTGCTTTTTGCTCAAAATAAAAATTTGGATATTTTCCAAGACCTCAAACTTATTTTACATGTCATGATTCTTGTTTGAATGATTGAACTCGATTATTGGGATACTATGTAAAAGTTTTTTTTAAATAGAAAATGACTTTTTTGAACTTTTGTGACCAGTGAATTCAAATTTTACATTCACAATAAGATATATTTTGTTTTTCTGCTTCTAAAATTAAATATTATATACAATCAAAGTTTTCTTATAAATGTCATATATCAGTCAGTGCCATGGAAGTCCTACTGTTAAAAAAGAAGAAAACTTTGTGACTATGAAATTCTCTGAGTATAATTTATGGGTTCTGCTATATATTGCATATTTCTGCATATTTTTTTAATTGAATTTTCTGTTACCTGATACATAAGAAGTTTTAATATTGGCCTCTTTCATGTTGCAAAATTTTAAAATCTCCTTTAGTTCTAAGAATAAAGAAAATTTAAAGCTATATTTTCAAAATGCTACTGATTTCATTAATAATTTTTAAGAGGAAAATAATTATTTACTCTGAATTTATTTAAGGCATTGATAAATTTTAAAAATATATATTCATTATTTATTTTATAAACCAATACATGTTATCCTTAAAATAAAGAGAGAGACAAAAAGGCAATTTACATTTTATTCATGTTAGTTAACTAATTTTCAGTTAGTGTTCAAATTATTTTGCTTTGAATGTTTATTATTTTATTCTCTCAAATAAAAAAAACAGAAGAATTGTATATACCTTAAAATCCAGTGTATAAAGTGCGCTTTTAACACAAAAAATAAGATTGAAATTTATGGTTGCATGTTATATGCCAGGTATAAAATTGATAGCTTGAAAAAAAGGAAAAAGAAAAAAAGAATTGAGCATAAAAAATCAGACTTCTACATAGATTGAGACTCTGTTTACTTAAAAGAAATGATGTACCTAATGAACTTAAAGGATTGTAGTTGTAGAAATATACTACTTTTTCAAAATCCTAAATATATACCTCGAATAAATGATTTCAAAACATAATAGCATTGCGTACATACATTTCAGGTTTCTTCATAAAAGGGGGGGGGGTATATGGTGAATATTCCTAAAATTTAAATAAATGCAGCTTGAAAGTATAGGTCTGTGCATGTTATACGCCGGATTTTACAGTATTTTAAAAATAATTAACTTGTACTCCATGTATTTTTATGTACTGCATTTAAATTGTTTGTTGAAAGAAATTCTTATTTGATAAGTTTTTTAACTGAATTAATGTATATCAACAGTTACATATTATTGATTTAATTTTTTCTTTTACTTTTTTGTACCTCACATTAATAACACATTTAACATACACATAATTAACATTTTTTGATTAATCTGTAATGTACTTTTATGAGTAACATGATTCCACATTGTATCATATATTTTCTAATAAAATGTATTTATTTGTAAATTAATAATTTTCTTAACTTTTTTTTATATTTTAGGATTCTGTTATATATTACTGTAGAGCAAGAATGTATCGCACAATGCAAATATCTGCAGTAGAAGGAATAAAAAGACATCCTGATGATCCTGTGTATAAGCTTTATTACTGTGTTTCTTTGATATATGAAGGTATTTTTATTGTTTTAAAATTTAGAATTTTTTAGAAATTTTATTTGTTACAAGACTTGTTTATACATATATATTTATATTCTGGAAGTCAAAAATTTATTTTGAAGTTACTTTTAAAATATAACCTAATAATAACATTAGACTACACACTGAAGAATTTTTGTTACTATCATGACCATAAATTTACATCTTTTATAAATTAAGACTTATATTTTTTTTATTGTGATATGATTTAAATTTTGGTTTACGGCCATGGGTAGCCTAGTGGCTAGAGCATTGGACTCCAGATCGGAAGGCCTGGGTTCCATGCCCGATGTCACCAAATGCCCGCCGATTATAAATGGAGAACATGCTAATTAAATCAGTGGGTCCGAATGGTGTTGCCATCTATCGTGTTTTACCGAGCAAAATCGCACTGTCACCTTCAGGGGGGGGGGGGCTCAAAGCTTAGGCTAACGACAGGCGTAAAATTCTAGTCCTTAGCCACGATGAATTTCGTGGACCTTGATCTGATGTTACTGTCGATCAGGTGGCATAAGCAACAACAACAGCAACAAATTTTGGTTTTTATGTTCTGTATGGTTTCTGTTATATTTATAATATAGTATGCTAAAGGAAGAGAGGCTTATTATTGATTAGAATAGATTTAATGGAAATAAATAGTTGCAAAATTTTTAACTAAAGGAAAATTTTCTTGTTGTTTTTATTACAATTTAAAAGTGTTTTTCAAAAGATTTAATTATGAATATAAAGATTAACCAAATCAGAAAATTATAATAATAATTATTAATACAAAAATTAGTTAAAAGAATGAAAAATTTCCAAAGTTGGAAAGATTTAAGTAAGTTCTTTTGATTTACCATTAAATGCTTAAAATTTTTTCGAAAAGTACATTAAATATGTTGCATCTTTAGAATATAGATTCCTGATTCTTTCTGCAAAATCTGAAATATTTAAAAATTGTAATTACCTTTATATATTCACTGTCAAATGTTTGTTTATATTTAACTTATTGAGGAACTGTGAAAATACATTTTTTTTGTTTATTATTAATTATAACTGATTAAATGTAGTTATAGATAAAAACATTAATATTTTATGAAACAATTGTGAAAATTTAAATAAATAATGAAGTATTTATTTTTATATTATTAACTTTATTCAGTAATTCCTGTAAAACCATATAAGTTTTTCATTTGTAGTGCATGCACACACACACAAGACCATTTCCTTTTTTTCTTAAAAAAAACTCCAATGTATTTATTTAGTTATATAAAAGCAGCAGAGAATGTAGTTGAATATAATTTTTTAAAGCACATATGAATTTATTGTAGACAAAGCAAACCTTACCCAATGCAATTCACCCAGAAACAATTTATGATAAAATGTTAAATTTTGTTTATAAAAATGTATCTCCTTTTTCTACTTCAAACAAATACTGCATACTATTTTATTTATTTTGTTAAAAATTATTTTCTTTTATATACAGACATGGAAATTGTTCATAAATAGAATTCACTGTATTTCATATTTTAGCTACATTGAATTAAACTAAATTTTTAAAGTTTATTGTGTGTCAATTAAAATCAAAAATTCTTTGTTTTTAAAATAAAATATTAATTATATTGATTTCAGTTTCTTATATATGTTACCGCTAAAGTGGGAAATCCGTTATTTCATATAATAACTAGGTATTTTATGAAATAACTAGACAAGTCGTTTAAAGTATATAAAATAATTGAATTACATGATTAATCTAGGTATTCTATAGAATAACAATTACTTGATCTTTAAAGTGTGAAATACGGCACTCAAAAGCTCTTTGAACCAGTTCTAGCTGCTTTTAGTCAGTTTTGAACGGCAATTCAAAGTATCATCACAGCAATTTTTACTCTAATAAATAATAAAAAGTAAAATAAAGGTATTTCATAAAATTTAAATTAATATTCTCTTAAATTTTTGTTTGAAAAAGTTTACGCAATGTTTTTTTGAAGCACAGTTTTTTTTCCCAGCATGTATTTTTTTGATAATATTTAAATATAACTATTTCTGCAACATATTCTTTTTTCCTTTCTGTTTAACTAAGATTAGCATTATGAGTAATAATAAATTATATTATCTCTTCTTTTCCTTATTATATATCAATTAATCATCCGCAATAGGGATAAAATGTATTTTTCAAGAGATTTTAGCTATTTATGATAAATTAGTTTATAAAATAACTTTGAAATTATTTATTTTTCTCTTTTGGCCTGCCATTAGTTATTTCAAAGAATAACTGGGTAAAGTATGAAAATTTTCCTCTTTTATATACTTTAACCTCTTTTATATACTTTTGTATGAAATAACTGAATTATACACTTTAATGGTAACATATATGCAAAGTATTAAATTTTAACTAGCAGTTAAAGCTTGGTAACATTTTTTAAGAGAACACTTTTATTTTACTTAGGATAAATTTTTTCAGTTGCCTTCTGAAAATGTGTCTTCAAGGTATTCCAATTGTATACATTTGGTAGGAATGAATACGGGGTGTCCACGGGTCCAGACCCTTGCCCTTGATTTTTTTTGGATTGATGATAATCCTATGTATATAGTAGGTAAAATTTAATTAAGTATTTGTTATTAACAATTTATTTTATTAATTAATGCTAATTATTAATTGAACAATTTATTTTTTACTGTTTTTTGTTCCCCAAATCGGCGAAACCAAAAGAATATGTTTGGCAGCATATTGAGGCATGATACAAAAATAGTGGACTTTTGACCCTGGACTCCCCCTCCCCCCCAGAAATTTTTTTGTATGTGTAGCTGGTCACATTCAATTAAAATGTTATGCTAATATTTATTTTTATTTTAAATTCTTAGTAAATTGTTTTTATTATTTAACTGGAAAATTTTTTATGCATTAATTCTGGAATATATTTTTTTCAGTTAAAATTTGTTTGAATACTGATTTTACCTGCTGTTATATTTTTGTCTATATAGTATAGATATATACACCTCACAACTGTGTTATTGCATTAGAAAATTTGCAGATATTTAAACTATTTTAAAATTCAGCTTATTTTATTTCTGATATCTTTTAATAAAATGCTAATATTGTAAAATTTGTAAGCATGTTATATTGTAGTTTGATAAAAGACATAACCCTTTTAACCTTTCAGCCTTTTTGTATTAAATTTTGTAATTATGTACTTAAAATATGATTACTATCATTTGTAGTTGTGTATTTTTGTTTGTATTATTAGTGTTACTTCATTATGTCTATTCTACAAATGAGTTAAATTATTAAAATGCTATTTTTTTGTTGTATATAAGTATTCACTGGTTTCTGCAATTTCTGACATCAAAGTTCTTTGGTTATAGAAAATCATAGTGTCTTTCAAGCAAAAAGTATGTGCTTTAAACTTTTTTTATATCAGGAACAAATATTATTATGTTTCTTAATCTTTTAAATAAAAATGTAACAAAATACAATACAACAATAAAATATGTTTAAAATGCAAATAAAAGTGATTTGATAAGATTGGGAAGAACAATACTTAAATATAAAAAATGTTACCAAACAAAATTGATTTAAATTATAACAAATTTAGCATTAACCATTTTAAGTTAAATATTTACTTTACTTTAATAATTGTTATAACTTTCTACAGTTTTTATCTATTTTATTGTGAACTCTCAAAATATGTTAAACATTTCTAATATAATTCAGATAGAAATGGTGAAGCTGAAGAAGGTTTGAATGAAATAGAAGACATCCCTGATGTATCACTCTCATGCAGTATTCTTTTGTCTCACATTGAACAACCCCAAGAATCTTTTGGTATTATACTACTTTTTTGCATTTTTCTAATTACTTTGCATTGTAAATTTTGCATCATTTCTAATTTTAGTGTCTTTTATTCTTACATTAATTGTGTGTTCAGTTGTTTCTATACATTTTATTATAGATTGTTATGTATTAAAGATTGAGAAAGGAAAGAAGGGAGAAAGAGATATATTTTTCTCATTTTTACTTTTAACATTTGTCTTTTAAAAACTTGGCAATAATTTGTTATGGTTCTTGATGCAATAAAAAGTATCATAATAGATATTATAACTAGGGATGTGAAATAAAAAAAAATCAACACACAATGTTTAATTAAAAAAATGGTGACACTCTGTTGTTGGTTTCAACAGAAAACTGACCTTCCTCTCATCTTCCTTTATAAGGATTAATCTGCTGAAGTACAAAATGCTACTGTCGTTTACCACTTAAATTAGCTTTAATTTTAGATTTTTAAGTTAGAATTTTTGTATTTCATGTTGTCAGATCAAATGAGAATGTTCAAAGCTAAAAATAAAATTTTATTAAAAGTTGCTTTTGAATTATTTTAAGTCATAAATAAGTGTCTGTTTATGTCTATTTAAATCATAAATAAGTGTCTATATATGTCTATTTATACTATAATATAGTATAAATTTTAGAGAATGCATGAATTTGCATAGTTATGTTATTTCTTCTTGTAGTTATAATATCATATAAGTATAAATAAAAGTGCATTATTTTCTTTGTAATATGTAAACATTATAACAAACTATGTAAATGCTTGTGAGTATTTCAGAGTGATTTTTTTATATATGTGCCTAAACATTCATCAATGACCAAGATTTAATTAAAGGGTAAACATGACATTAATATTTAATATTTATTGTTGAATTAAAAAAAAAATCAGTCAAGTTGCAGATTCAGTAACAGCATATCAGAGTAAAATGTTAATGATGTAAATGTGATAAATAGAAAGAGCAAGTTCTTTCTTTAATTGAACAAAGAGAAAGGCTTAAGAAATAAAGATGATTAGTTAGCCATATATATATATATATATACATATAAAGGTAGTGTATAAATAAATTGTGTAGTTAAAAATTGTTTGTTGCTATTTATGGATTTTTATAGCTTCTCTAGCCAAAGAGGGGAGAGGAGCTCTCAAATTCACTTCTAAAGTAACAGTTGAGGTCTGTTTGTAAAACAAGCTGGAAAAAATTGACTTGGTGTATGCTTGGAATTTATTGGAAAATAAAAAGCCATTTTATCAGAAAGGAATCATTTTAGCTTTGTTTGATAAGTTAGAAGGAATATCAGTTAATGGGGGGATGATGAAAAATGAGATCTTACTTGGTTATGGTATTCATCTACCTTAAAGTGGCTTTGTAACTTCATTTGTCATTGACTGGATATAAATATGTGGCATTGTAGAATGAGTAATTGTTATGTTTGTTAATAATATATTTCCTATATGCATTTTGGAAAGGAGTTGTTCAAAGGAACATTAGACTATACATCTTGGAGACTACTAGAAAATCTCTTGGAAAGGTCAGTGGTAAACATCTACTGAAGACTGTTCTCTAAAATAAACCAAAGTAATTCAGTAATATCGAAGCTCATGTACTGGGACAACTGACATGATGTGTAATTTTGTTAATGTTCTACAAATCACTTCTGAACAGATCTAGCTGTATGAATATGAGCATCATTGTCTTGGAAATTGGCATCTGAAAAATATTATGTAACATATGATTCTCTTGGTCCGTATATATCCATAAGGGATGTATGAATATGTATATTCCTTTCATGATATAGTGTACTTTATAGTTTTTAGGTTATTTCATTTTTTTTTCTCTTCTAAAATGAGCTGAATTTTATTAGAAAGTTTTATACACTGCTGGCCACCGTAAATGCAACACCAAGAAAGACAAGATATAGCACAACAAAATTTGTTTTGTAGATAACATGTTGACCAAGTATCAAATTATTAAATTTATAGACTTCTGTGAAGTGTGGTTCCAGTCAGAATCAGTAGCCAGAGTAGCCGCCATTGTTGGAGATCACCGCTGCCACACGCCTCGGCATTGACTCAAAGAGACTTTGGATGAGGTACAGCAGACCAAGCAGCTTCCACACGTTGCCAAAGTTGATCTGGTGTGGCAGCTGGGGGTGTAATCTGGGTCAATCATTGGGCAACCATGGACCCCATGTTTTCTATCGGCGTAAGATCCGGAGAGCGAGCCGGCCAGGGAAGCAATTCAATCTGGTGATTGATGAAGAACCTTTAGACAATGCGTGCCACGTGTGGTCGTGCATTATCCTGTTGAAATATGGCTGTGGCCAAGCCCTAAAGGTAAGGAAGGACAACTGGCTCCAACACCTCGGAGATGTAGCGCTGGCTGTTTAAAGTACCTGCAATGTGTACTAGAGGAGTGCGAGAGTGATGTCCAATACCACCCTATACCATAATACCCGGTGCAGGACCAGTGTGAAGGTGCATAACGCAGCTGTTCAGCATCCTCTCTCCACGGTGTCTCCAGACTCGAATCTGAACATTGTGGTGTTGCAGATAGATGCGTGACTCGTCAATAAAGACAACTTCATTCCATTCTGCGCCCACATCCTTCTTTCATCGCACCATTGGTCGCGGAGACGTCTGTGGTTTGCGTCAAGGGTAGACCAAGCAATGGACGTCTTGCGGACAGACCACTCTGCTGTAAACGGCGTCGAATGGTACGCGTAGACACTGAATGATGCGTTACAGACTCAATGTGCTGTGCTATGGTTCGTGATATGACTGAGTGATCCGTCACTGCCATGCGCACAATTTGCCTGTCTTCACGTGAAGTGGAGCACTGAGGTGGATGCGGTCGACCACGTCGGTCCTTCGTACCCTCCTGCATCCATCGGTCACATATCCGCATTTACAGTTGTTTGGTTTCGTCCAACACGACTACTGATTGCCCTGAAAGATAATCCACAATCTCGGTAGGCCACTATCCTTCCTCTGTCGAGCTTGGATACTTGATCAAAAGCTGATCCCTGTTTTGTACGAGACATAACTGATCGTTTTTTGAAAAATCCACAAGAAAAACACAATTGCCGAACTTGAAATCGTTGAAATCTCCAAGCCTTAAATAGAGCTTTGAGGTGGCGCCACAGGCGTGCATGATGTGTGTCTGCGCTGAAATTCTAATCATTTGCATATCTCACCTCCGCTAATGCATGTTGTAAATTTCATGTTGTTTGCGTGCTTCCTTTAGGGTGTTGCATTTACGGTGGCCAGCAGTGTATCACTATAGTCTCTTAGTTAATAGAATTAGGTTTCCAACAATAAACTTGTTTTTATTCTCAATTATGAGGCTCTCCTTTTGTTTAAGAGGTTCTCCTGTTTGTTGAGACAGGGATGAATTATGGGGATTTTACTATAGGTATATTTGTGTGCAATAAATATAATTAAATTTGTGTTTCTACATCAATCAATAATTCATTAATCAATTATCAATTGTGAATCAATTCTTACACTCTATATTATTCCTACTTTTATACATGCCTGAAATGCAGAGCAGGGACTTTTATATATTTATTTGCATTTTGAAATAATGAATAATTTTAGGGAAAATATAATCCTAAAATGAATATAATTTTAGAGAAAATATAATTTTTTCCTCTCTTTAATTTCTTAAAGAAGGGAAAGGGACTAATTTAAAGGAAAATTAAAAACTTTTTTTTTTGTAAAATTTTTATATTTTTTCAAATGAAATAAAAGATATTTGATGATTGCATGTATTTGGAAATGTGCTTATACTTCCTGGAAGAATGATAATAAGTATTGCTTTGAAATCCAGAGGTTTTTAAACAGCTTATGATATTCATTTAACATTCATTGCTTTAATGTGAATGTTCAAGTGAGTGACTGAGTGAGTGTTGGGTTTTATGGCGCAAGAACCAGACATGGCTATATTGCGCCACACGTTTGTTAAAATATTAAAACAAGGTCAAATAAAACTTAAAATATAAAATATTAGAATATAAATTTATATGTATGCATGTTAAAATAGTTTAAAATAATTTTGTCAAACTAAATATAAAAATCCAGTTTTAAAAAGAAATGCGAAAAGATTTTGGTGGGGAATTTCTCCCAACAAGTCAGACAAGGATAAAACAGATGTATGAAAAAATGTGATTCGATGCTGGTTAAAAACTGGACAATCAATTAAAATGTGACGCACTGTGTACAAGACCTTACATGGACATTGAGGAGCATCTTCCCCCAACAACAAATGTCTGTGTGTAAAGCGAGTATGACCAATGCGGAGACGAGTCAATTTGACATCAGTCCTTCGCATTGGCATCACAGACCATGCCCCTATGACAGGTTTCACAGAGTGCAGTTTGTTATCCAACTGCTGACTGCATGATTCCTGCCAGATCATAAAAATACGATGCCGGATGACGCGCTTCATGTCGGAAAGCGGAACTACTAGCGGCAAAAAGGTCGTCGCTGACCGAGCCGCGCTGTCCGCATGCTCGTTGCCAATGATACCTACGTGGCTTGGAAGTCAGCAAAATTCTATATCGAAACCCTTGCTGTGTAATCGACTCGCAATGTCAAGTATAGTACATACCACTGGATCAGACCGATCGTTATAGTTTCCAAGCGCTTCCAGGACACTCATGCTGTCAGTATAGATGCAGTATTTACGATGCATACTGGAGCTGATTAATTGAAGTGCACGGTAAATGGTGAAAGCTTCTGCAGTGAAAAATGCTGCAAGAAGTATCGAGCCTATAACCGTACATATTATCTGCAATCACCATTCCACAGCCAGCGTAATTCGCACGTTTCGAACCATCTGTAAAGATGGGCGAATATGCACTATACCGACTGCGATGTTAAGCAAAAAAATGCGCTGGAAAACGACAGATGGGACAGTGGTCTTACTGTACGAGGCAAAAGGGTTTATATTGTGGAAACGTGGCGTATTCCAAGGTGGGAATCGCCAAAGGTTTCGTTGCTGGATCTCCACATTAGGTAGGTCGAGATCGGAGAGCATGAGCTTCATCGTATCCATAAATGGCCGGATGTTAGACGGCCGGGCATCATAAAGTCTCTTCATGCTGGGTACTCATGTACACGTTTTTAAGGGATGGGGAGGCACGGAGAAGACCTTAAAATAATAGGCAAGTGAAAGCTTCCTCCGTCGTAGATCCAGAGAAAACTGGTTTGAGTCAACGTAGAGACTCTGCACTGGCGATGTGCGAAACGCACCAGAGCAGATTCTCGATGCCATATGGTGGACAGGGTCTAGTTTTTTCAGAGCAGAGTAGCACGCCGATCCGTATGCAACACATCCGTAGTCTATGTGAGAAAGTACGATGGCTTGATACACTCGGAGCAGTGATGTTCGACCCGCCCTCCAAGAGGTGTTGGACAAACCTTCAAGAGGTTTAGAGACTTTTCACACTTCTTCCGCAAATGTAAGATATACGGAAGGTAAGTGAGTCTGCGGTCGAGAATTACTCCGAGGAATCGTACGTCGAGAACTACAGGAATTTGTTCATCACGGATGCGTATTTCGGGGTCGGGATGAACACTGTTTGCGACAAAAGTGCACGCAGCAACTCTTGCTGTCAGAAATACTATGGCCGTTTGTGTCGCACCATTTAATAATATCGTTGACGGCAGTTTGCAATTGCCGTTCAATATGTCTCATGTCCAAGCCTTCACAACTGATTTGCAGGTCGTCAATATATAAAGAGGCCTGTATAGAGGGCGATAAAATATTTAAAACCGGTGAAATATGACATATAAAAAGGGTGACACTCAAAATAATACTCCCCTGAGGCACTCCCTCTGCTTGAGTAGGAGGGAGAGAGTGCCACCCAGTCTTATTCTAAAAGTGTGTCTAAATAAAAAATTCTGTATAAAAATAGGCAAATTGCCTCTTTAACCGTAGTCATATAGAGTGCGAAGAATCCCATAGCGCCAAGTATGATCATATGCCTTCTCTATATCGAAGAAGATAGAAACCAGATGGTTCCTCCGGACAAAACCATATCTTATTTTGCCTTCAAGCATGATGATATTGTCGAGAGCAGACCTTCCTTTGCGGAAGCCACTCTGAAACAGAGGAATGCATGGGTTCTTCTCTAGTTGATAGACGAGACGGGCATTGACCATACGTTCCAGTGTATTACAAAGGCAGCTCGTGAGTGCTATCGGTCGATAGTTGAGAGGGTTCTTTGAATCTTTTCCAGGTTTTAGGATGGGAATCACTACGGCCTCCTGCCATTGAGTAGGATACACCTGCTCCCTCCATATTCGGTTGAATAGGTAAAGGAGACTTATAAGTGAATCCTCGTTCAAATGGTGAAGCAATTCATAGGATATTCCATCAAGACCTGGACTAGTATTGTAGGCCGATGACAAGGCCCTCTTCAATTCCAACATGTCAAAGTCACAGTTGTATGGTAGAGATTGTCGGCACCTGAAGTTGATAGGTGTCCGCTCTAAACGATTCTTAGTCGCCTGAAATGCAGGGCTATATGAATCGGAGCTGGACACACTTGCAAATGTTTGGCCAATCAAGTTGGCAACATCAACAGGTGATGAATATACAGCAGTCGATGTTTCCAATATCAGAATTGTAAATTCCCGATAGAGGCCATTCGCTGCTCTAACCTTTCTCCACAGCTGTTGACTTGTAGTTGAAGATGTGATTGAAGATACATACTCGATCCAAGATCCTCTCTGACTCTGACGTCGCACTTTACGAGTTAATGCTTTTGCACGTTTAAACGCCAGGAGATTTTCAGTGGTGGGATACCTCCTGAAAATACCCCACGCCCTCCTTTGTTCCTTTTTTGCTTGTTGGCAGGCGGAATTCCACCATGGCTTGCACAGCTTCCGATGGGATTTCGAGGACTTGGGAATTGCCGTATCAGCAGCATTCCTGATAGCTTCAGTGACATTTAATACCACATCATCAATTGTCCCGTCTTGAACCATTACGCCGGTTATAATTGCTAGCCGTGTGAATTTATCCCAGTCAGCGCGGTGAAAATGATATGTGGGAGGGTGATATTGTGCCCCCGCACCATTAACATGCGAGACTAGGAGAGGGAAATGATCGCTGTTATGTAGATCTCGTTCAACCTCAAAATTCAACAATGGTAGCAAACTTGGCGAACAAATGGCAAGATCGGTGGAGTGAAATGTCCTAGTGGGTGCATGGAAATAAGTTTTCTCCTCATTGTTGAGCAGACAGAGACAGTGATCGGAGACCAACTGTTCGATCTGTCACCCACGAAAGTTGGTATCATCATGCCGCCACAGAGGGCTATGTCTGTTAAAGTCACCGAGCAATATAAATGGAGCTGGCAATTGACTGATTAATCGATTCAAATCCACTTGTGGCACAGCGTCATCGGGTGGTAAATAAATACAGCAGACTGTGGCTAAAGAATGGATGTGAATCCGCACAGCCTGTAATGATGTGTGCAGTGTGACGACATTTCTGGGATAGAGATGAAACGTGAAGAGGCATAAACCTCCAGTTGGAGATGCATTGCCATCTACATCCCGTCGTACACAATTATAAACACGCACTCGCATTGTCATGGTACTCTTCAGAAATGTCTCCTGAAGAGCAACGCATGCCGGCTGGTACGTGGATATGATGGATTTGAGATCACCAAGTCGAGTCCTTAAACCACGGCAGTTCTAGAATATAAAGGAGGTCATTATTGGATCGCACTCGCTCCTAATCCGGAGCTAGAAATCGAAGGGCCCAATTGAAAGTCCATGAGAGCATCGTCGCTCTCTGATGCATGACCTACCACCACATCGGATTCTAGTCCTGGGTGGAAGTCTTTGACTTTCTTCGGGATCCTAGTCAGGGTTGGTCTTTGTTCCCGTTGGCGAGCCCTTCGACTCTTTGGTCTTTTGGGGGAATTGCTCTTTACCCTTCTATTTATTTTTTTCTTGGTCGCAGTTGATGATTTTGGTTTAGTTTCAGTTGTAATGGTGGTTTGAGAATCAGAGCTGTTGGAGTTTTGAAAATCAGCCTGCGTTCCGCTAGTTGTAAATGTTTTTTTGTAGCATTTGCATAGTTTTTTCCAAAGATCGGCGTGCTGACAAAACAACCCGCCGAGCCTTTTGGTAGGAGATTTTATCTTTAATTTTAATAGTTGTAATTTCTTTCTCACGTATCCAAGTATGGCAGGAGCACGAATATGCCGGGTGTTCACCTTTACAATTTACGCATTGCTCCTTTTTAGTACAATCTGCACTGTCGTGACCCGATTCCCCACAACGAGGGCAGGTGGGCTGTCCCGACAGACATTCTTGGAATGGCCGTATCGCTGGCATTGAAAACAGCGCAGCGGATTTGGTATATACGGTCGAACTGGGCAGCGGACATACGTCATTTTTACGGTCTGTGCGAGGTCAGGAGTCGAAAAGAGGTCAGGATGAGGTGCTTTGTGTTCAGCACCTGACCATCCCGCCTTATCGTTATGCGTCTGACTCCACAGACTTTTTGTGCCTTCATATTTTCGAGGATTTCCTCAGTCGACACGTTCAGAAAATCCGCTGGTGAAATAGCTCCACGTGAAAAATTTAGATTGCTACGAGCAGCAACGGTAATGTCTAAGTGAGCTAGCTTTTGCAGGTTTATTAGGGCTGTCGCTTGATTCGGAGATGACACTTCGAGGAACAAGTCCCCGGAGCGCATCTTACGGATCGACTTGACTTCCCCAATGCTGCCAGAAATAGCTTTCTCAATTAGGAAAGGTGAAACGTTTGTGAAAATGTCAGGAGTTTTAATAATAAAAAATCTAAATGAGTCAGAAAATTCGATAGAACGGTGCTCCACTGAAGGAGAATTACTGCTGGGTTCCATGAGTATTTCGTGTTGTTCACCCCAGTGCGCCTCCACCCACCACGGAGCCCAACAAGGGGAGGCAGCCCGCCTGTCATCTGACATGCGTCAGGCACGGCACTTACATCAGAGGTGGCACTGGAGTATAGTATTACAGGTTCGGGATGTGATCCGCCAGTTCTCCTAGGGCACCCCTAACTGCAATACTAACCCTAAAGAAACCGTCTTTGGGATTCCAACAGAACCCGAATTAGAATCCCTCAGAACTAAATCACCAGCCGATTTACAGGAGCGTGCTCACTCCTGCCTCCCGTCTACGGAGAAGCATGGCCAAAGGGCACGCAACAGGAACCCCAGACTCCACTTTCCCCCGGTACGGGTCGCCGCACACGGCAAACATGCGGGTCCGACTCAAAAACCAGTCCAGACATTTCTAAAATCGAACAGAAAATTTTTTTTAACTACCCCAACTAAATAAATCTAAATTAAAAACGTAAAAAATAATTGAACTTAAAATACCCAAATAAAGTAAACCATAAATCAACCCCTAACTGAACTAAAAATAATAATAAAGACAGACCTGTGTAACTTAGATACTAACCAAGCAAATATTTTTTTGGTTTTTCTTTCTTTTCGATAAATTCACTCGGGTACCTCGGGGACGTGGCCCCCCGTACTCACTCAAAAGTGAGCCCCTGAGAGGAAAAAGGGGGAAAAAAGGAGAGATTGGGTGACAAGAAGGAGGGTCGAAAATAGAGAAGGATCACTAGGGTACCCCGGGGTCGTGACACCCGTGTTTACCAAAGACAGTAAATCCCCTGGGAAAAGGAAAAGATCACTAAGGCACCTCGGGATTGTGACACCCGTACTCACCTAAAGAAGGTGAGCCCCCTGAGGGGGTGAATGTTCAAAGGTAAAATATCCATTATTGATGATATTGTTTTATTAAATAATTTTCTAAATTAACTACATAATAAGAAAACTCATTTTTAAGAATGAATTATTATTCTTAATATTAATTACAACAATTATTATTACAATGCCTACATATTTTCTAGAATGGATATAGGAATGAATATTGCTTTTCTTATGCACTGTAGTTTTGATATAAAGATAAAATACATACTGAATCTTACATATATAAAGTGTAGGAATATAGATTTTTTAAATCATTGAGGTATTTCAGTAGATGACTTGTAATAACCAATAGGATCAAAGTATCATACGGAATATTTCAATTTAAACACCATTTTTGTTAAAAATTCAATGATGAGTTTAAATTTCTCAGAGAAAGAGACAGAGAAATTTGCTTAAATTTCTCAGAAAGATATGTTCAGGTCATTGAGTTTATAGTTGATTTGTTATATATATATATATATATATATATATATTTTGGGAGAATTTTTTTGCTTAATAGTAGTCGGTTGTTCTTTCATATTTCTATGAGATTTTTTATACTTTGGATTTTTTATACTTTGAATTTTTTATACTTAGAATTTTTATACTTTAAATTTCTATTTATTTTATTTTGGTCTTTCCTACCGAGTTGCAAAGGGGGAAGGTTGGCGCCTTCAAACTAGTTTAACCCCACTTATTCGGTCCTAAGTCCGAAATTGCATTTTGACTCGCTAGGTTCTTATTTGTATTTCATTAGATTTGATCTTAAAATTTTTTTTCCTGTTATGTTCTATATTTTATATAAATTTCTTCCATATATATATAATATATATATTATATATATATATAATCAAAATTTCTCTACAAGAGAGAGATGATTTAACATTATTAATACTTAAAAGAATATCAATTTTTTGCTAGATAACAAGACAACAGAATTTAGAAGGAGATATGAAAAATTGAAATAACAGAGTAAAATATAAAAGAATGGATGCTTCAGTATTATCAACATTGCTGACTTAGGACAGCTTGTATACATAAAATTTTCTTTAAAAAAATCCTTCTGTATAAAAGTGGGGTTGAACATATATATAATATATTAGTCAATGTTGAATAATTTATGAGAAGAAAATTTTATTTTACTAATTTTGCTAACAAATTGTCAATCAAATGGGATAAAAAAATTTATTTTTGTCAAATTAAAAATTATTGCACGATATTTTTTTACAACTACCATACAAAATTCAAAACTAATATTGGTACTTACATGTTAGAAAATTTGATTATACAAATATTCAGAGAATAATACTCATGGAAAAGGTAAATAATTTAATTTGTCATAATAGCATTGATTTGTTTCATCTTCTTGGCTTTTTGAGTATTCTAAATATAAATAGAATTATAGTCCAGATTTTAAATGAATGATTTTGATGACATAAGTCATGTTTTCATTATGAATCTTAATAATTCGATCATAAATATCTTTGAATAACAATATCAAGACAATAATTGTATTATGTGTCGAATTATGTAAGATTTAATTACACGGGTAAAATTTTCATCTTACTATAAGTAATAGACATTTTCAGTTTTTTTTTTTTTGAAAATCATATCCAGTTTTCTGCAAGTTTAATTAATACTTAAATAATATTTTTATAAATAATTTTTTAATTTTCATTCAGTTCCATAAAAACCTATTGATGAACTGTCACATGACTGACTTTTATGTTTTGACCTTTTCTAGATTCAATTTTTGTACACATCTAACACTTATTTCAAACTGCTACACATTATCTTTTGAAATCTCTCTCCCTTTATAAAAAAGGAAAAAAATTAGCTTCATATTTTATTTAGTTTTTACAATGTAGGCTCTTAAATTATTATTACAAATGCTAGTACTATATAGGATGATTTATGATTTTTGCCCCATATTCCTTTTTTCCTCAAAATCAATACATAAAATATAATATAAATAGTGATGCATCATGGAGGAGGTATTCTAATGAGGCGAAAATCAGTGAATGTGATGTATATGTATTGAAAATGAAACGCCAAGAGTATCATAGGAATTGAATGTTTTATTCAAAAGAAATGCAATTAGAAAGGGAAGTAAATTATTAAAGGAAATGAAATGAAGTCAATAATCTGTTGGCCCACCTTTGGTTCTGTGAGTTGTTATCTAGCTGGGAATTGACTCGATTAGTCCGCTGATGTCTTCGTGCGGAATCGCTTGCCGTATACATTCATAATGGCGAGTTAGGTCGGCTTCATCCGGGACAGTTGAAGATATCTCCTCCTCAGAACTCCAATGTGTTCTATTAGGGAGAGATCTGGCGATCACGAGACGACCACTGAAATGCTTGAAAAAACACAAAGACAAGCGGTAGAAAGACATACCGTGGACATCAGGCTAGTATCCTGCTAAACATAAGCCCACAGGATCTTGAAAAGAAGGGCAAATGCAACGGGGTGTAGAATCTCGTTGATGTATCACCTTGCTTTAGAGGTGTTACGGATAACAACCAGAATCGACTATTAAAGGAAGTGTACTCCATACTATTCCTCTTTTTCAGGCTGTATGGTGAATGACTCTTAAGTGAATATACCACCATTAGCCTGGACGTCTCCAGACACGTATTACTGGTTATCTGGAATCAGTGCGAAGTGTGACTCATCAATGAAATAAATTTTTTTCAAGTGCATGAGATTCCACGTCGAATGCGCCCGGCACCGCTGCAAACGTGTTTGGCTGTGTACAACAACGAGAGATATTCATTGCACAATGACTTTCTTGACCTTTTGCTGAGTCGCCTGTGTATTTACTGGTGTCCCTATCACATGTCAGATCGTTGAAAAGGATGCATGCGATCGGATGATCACTGTGTTCTCGTGTACCGTCATTAGTCGACCGCTATCTTCTTGATGCTCACTACTATCAGTCTTGATGCTTAGATTTTGATTCTCTTATTAGAAACAGCATTTTCGCCCGGTAGTTTTGTCTGACCCACTTGTCGAGCTATTAGGTAAGTTGCAAAGGAAGCAATAAATTGGCCAATGTGGTTTCCTCCCTACCAGTAAGTGAATGTAATCTTATTTAAGTTTCAGTTTTGCCTAATACTTGGTGTGTGTATTACGGTTTCGCTTTTACAAGCTCTGTGTATGTGATGTTAAGAATTTAAAGTTTATACGTAGGTAATTAATGTTTGTAACTGTGTTTGTGTGTGTGAATAAACTGTCTGTTTTTAATTAACCAGCATTTCATCATTCCTGGTCCGAAGATTTTTATTATATTCTATTTTAAAATGATGAATACGCAACAAGGTGATTTAACTACCTTGCTTCTGTTTTGTCCAGTTGCACGTTCTATTTCAAATGGTGTGTCTGTTTTCTTTGTAAAATTTCCGAAATGTGTAGTTCTTTATTATCTGCATCTTTCCTTATATTTCCTTCAAATTTATCGAGGATTGTATAATTGACAGAAGCCCAGTGGCTGAGTAGTTGCTGAGTAGTTTCGCGCTTCCACACCACTGGTCCGAGGTTCAAATCCCAGGCTGGAAAAGGTTGACTCAGCCTTTCATCCCTTTAGTGGGTTGATAAATGAGTACCAAGCTGGCTTGGAACTTAACACTGGGGGTTTCGCGTCAGAGCGTCCACCTGACCAGAACATCTGCTCATGCACCTCAGGGCCAAAGTCACATATACTGAGTTGGGCACTGTACGCCTTGACCCTCATGGGCTGTTGTGCTACTGAGTTAAGTTGCATAATTGACAGTCTTAATTTTGAGTATAATTTAGATTTAATCAGTTTTATATGTTATGATAGAAATAATTAACAATGAATTTTTGATAATTTGTTATTGTTAAAATTATATAATATTGAATAGCTAGCCTCTCTTAAAAGTAAATTATGTGATTTATTTCTGACTTGATTGAGTGTAAATTTATTTATAAGCATTATTTTAAAACATTAACATGCTTAATTGATTATTCTTTTAGATAGCGTACTGAGAGGAAAAGCCAAAGAGCATCTTGAAGTTGCTGGAGAAAATGTAAGCTATATTTTAACAGCACACTATCTTATCTTATTTTGATCAGTGTGGTTTTTCCCATTGTGTGTCTTATATTTCATAGACGTTAAATGTATATATATCTTCCCCTTCCTACAATTTTTACCGAATAGGTTTTCTGTTTTTGCTTCATTTATTTATTTGTGTAAAAAATTATTCTACAGTTTATAATAGAATGAACCTAAATTGTGATTTTTTTATGTATTAAGGTTTCATTTCAATTATATTCAATTTTAAAATTTTATGACCAATATTGACTAATTTTTTATGTGGTTATGTGAAGAGTAGCATCATTGTAGACTCATTAATTGTACGTTTAGTTTAAAAAGATATTGCACAGCTATACTCATGACTATGTAAAGTAATATTTTAATAAATGTAACTTTTTTATTTTCAAAATTAAAGTCAATGTTAGAATGAGTATGTTCTATTTGAATATAATTATTACTTCATTCTGATCATCAATTTGATTGAAGGAAATATGTTAATTTTCGTAGATTAAGAATATTAACAAAGGCTAAATATTAATTTTTGAGCAAATCATTGCCTGTAAAGTTATTTATTAACTTCAAACATTTCAAAATATCTACAAGGGGTGATCAAATGAAAAGGTACGAAACGACATAAAAATGAAGCAGTTAAATATTTGCATATTCCGCCAAGGGAGAATGTAGCGAGACATCTCGGGATGCCATTGGAGACTCTGACTGGGATCGGATCATGCGCAGGAGAGAGCAAAGGCTCTTATAAAAAGTGGCGTCCAAATGATGCGAGCACAGAATTACTCGAGCACAGAAAAAGCATTAACTCCGATGTGTACTGTGAGACACTCCGACGCCTACGCAGGTCCATCAAGAACAAAAGACCGGGGCTGCTCACGGAGGGTGTGGTTCTGCTCCATGATAACGCGCGTCCACACGTCTCCAGAGTCACACAAATGGAACTGGACAAGTTCCAATGGGAGACGTTGGACCATCCGTCCTACAGTCCGGACATGTCACCCTGCGATTTCCATGTGTTGGGTCCACTGAAGAAACACCTGAAAGGAAAGCGCTTCAACTCGGACGACGTACTCAAGGACACTGTGAAGGACTGGGTCTCGTCACAGCCACAGGAATTCTGGGAACAAGGAATCCTGCGGCTTGTTCATCAGTGGGATCGTTGTGCTCAGGCCTATGGTGTATATTTTGAATAAAGTCTATATTTGTACCCACCGTGTCGTTTCGTACCTTTTCATTTGATCACCCCTTGTAATAAAAATGATTAAATTATTTAAATTGAGGAATGGATGAAATCTTGATCATCTTGAAGAAAATAACTTCAAAAAATCTGTTTAATTGTCAGTTTGGAAAACAAAATTTTCTGTTAAGCAAAATTGATATATTAAATGACATTTGAAATGATTAATTCTTGAATAAAACTGTTTTCAGTATTTTTGCTATTCAGTGTTATGTTTTTATGATAATCTAACAACTATTTTCTTCTTGGCTAAGTAATGGCTAATGTTTCATGGTTATTACATTTATTCTCTTTGGAGAAATTTTTTCCCATAACAATTTTCTTCTTTTTCATTCATCATAATACATTTTTGGTAAGTTTTCAGTTCTTTTTGAAATTCTCTGAGAACATCTGAGCTCATTGTTTCTTCACTGTTAATCTATGAGATATTTAGTAATATACCAGTCTTAAGAAATTAAAAATGGAAACCAGTTTAGCAAAAATATTGTTTTAAACTTCCTGAAAATATAATATAAGCTCTTTGTATTGATGTGAACCCTGCTATTCATCATCTAAAAATTTCTTTGAAAGAGCTTTGTGAAAATACACTTTCTTTAAATTTTTGTTTTAATATTTTTTGTTTCTTAAAATATATTCAAAGCTGTTTATTGGAGTTTCTTGCTAGAGAAGGAATTGGTTTCTGGTTCAATTCAAAGTTAAATCACCTTGTCTTATTCCTTGAACCGAAATAAATTTAAATGCATAAACATGGTCTTTAGATATTTGTTGAAAATTGTGTTGCAAGCCTGGGGAAACAAAAAATTTATTGATCGACTAATATTTTTGAACTACTCTTTACAAACGAAAAAATAATTTTTCTTGATTGTATCATAATTTATATGCTAATGAGACTGATAAATAGTTCCTTTGCGCAATTCTTACTTTTTTTTTATCGCATTTTAAAAATTGTGGCGAACTGACATCTATTTTTGATTTTAGTGGTTTCTTTTAGCATGATATTTATTCGATTTTTTTCGAACATGATTTCATGAACATTATCATTGATAATTCGAATTAAATTATCCTGAATGTCACTCAAAGTTGTTTTAAAAATAATCGCAAAAGCCTTAAGGAAGTGCTAAAGATTTTAGTAAGTTCAATTTGTATGAAACAACAATTTTATAATTCTTTTCAAACTTTCAGAAAAATCTCAGAAGCTTAATGGAAGAAATGCTAATCAAATTGAAAAGCATCGATGGTCAAATAACATTGAATTGACGTCAGCGAATTTTAATTTTATTCGCTTAAAAATTCAACTGTAAGGGGTTTTTATTATTTATTAAGTATTTATATACTAAATTAATTTTATTTGCAAATATTTTTTCACAATTTTTTTTCAGTCATCCCTGCACTGCCAATAACTGAAGAATACATTTTCACTGTTCTACCTACTTTATGTGAAAAGATTGTGTAAAATAGCGAAATTTTTTGGGAGTACACATGAAGTATAAAAGTATGAAAGTCAGTAAGAAATATTCTAGAATAGAATATATGCGCATATCCTCATGTGATCAGCATAATAATTAAATGAGATAAAAATGTTAAAAAGTAGACACTTCTTGATGGAAATTATTATTATTATTATTTAGCTTCGGGGGATAATGTTAGATCTTTTTTATTGGTATCTTTTTCTGTTTAGGTATCGTAAGATACAAAAGTATACATAATGTGATAAAAATTTAATTTCGTTCGTATAATATAAGTACTAGAAAAAGTTCTTATATTTTATCTTTTAAACTTTTACATTAATGAAGATGATATAAACTTTATGTGGTCACACACGCACATTTTCTAAAATTTACATTTTTTGAATTCATTTTTTCCTGTCACTTCAAATTTATTTATGAATTGTTTATCTCTCTTTAAAAATACATTGATACCCAAGTAAATTGATGCTCAGGTCTAATATTTCTATTTTTGTATTAATTTATTTTAGGCCATGTATATTGCTGGTGTTGTTTTCATGCTCTTAAATAAACCTGAGAAGGCCAGACAATTTATAAAAAAGTATTAAAAGTTCCATCTTTAACTAAAAAAGTAAGTATGTTGTATGATTTGTTTTGCAAGGTTAAAAATTTCTTTCTCTGTCTCAGAGCTTAGTTCGTGTTATATTTGAAATAAGATATCCAAAATGTTTGAAATCAATACATTTTTGGATGCTCAATTTTTTAGCATTGGTATTTTTTTCTCTTCAAAACATTGAATATCATTCCAGTAAATATATTACATTATCAAAATATATTGCATTTACTTTCTTTTCGGAGCTGTGATCTTATTTTTTATTTGTGTATTTACATTTTACGCAATCAGTGTCTTTAATTTCCTTAGATGGGTAAACGTCTTCATTATTATAACCAATTGATGGTTTTTAAGAATTCAGTCGGTTAGTGAATGAACTATAAAAACTTGTATGTGAGACTAATGTACAAAATAATTTAATCGGACAAATTATATGATTTTTTTTATTTGAGTCATATTGTGGTGAATAATTTCTTTCCCTATCAGAATGGCTCATTTGATCACATTCCTAATTTCTATTTTGTATAAATATTTTCATCTTATTTTTTTCCGATATTTAACTTTACATCTCGTTTTTGCGAATTAGTGTCTCTTGCGAAATTCATTTCCTAACAAATTTATGTAACAAATTACTCTCAGAATTTTTATTTTATTTTTACTGTTAACCTTGTTTTAAAAAATCCATGTTGTAGAACTCTTTCTTGTTTTTTTTTTAAAATTGAATTAATGGTTATTTTGAACCTATTTAAAATGAACTAACATTCGAGGGTACTTTTTTTTTTTCTTTCCATAACACATAATTTTCTTTTTTTCTTTTAAAAAAGGCTTCAGTTCTAATGGGTTGGATTGATATGCTAACAAATGAAGGCTCTCCTTCAAAAGATGTATGGAAATATTTCGAAAGCTCGGATAAGTAAATATTATATTTGATTATTATTAAAAATATATGATTGTCTTATATTTTTTATTTCTATCAAGTTGTATTTTATGCCTTACATTTCCTTGCATTTTCTTTTTTCCTCTATAAGAAGCTACTATTTTATGGTGTACATTATAAAATTTTATTTATAAAATTAGAAGCAGTTAGCAATGTTTTCAGGTTATTTTTTTTCATTTGTTTATTTATAAAATCTTCACAAAGTGTTTCTCTGCAGCAGTGTTTACTATAAGAGCTATAAGTTGCTATATATATACACTACCAACTGTAATACAAACAAGTCAGCTGTGTTTGGCTGGCAATGCTATGGATAGAGAGCAGTAGTGGGCTTGGCCATCTGTGATCTGACGCATCTGCAGGAAAACTTCATTTGCAATTGTGTTTTCGACTGTGATGGAGGATTTTACTAATAGTGAAAAGGCAGACATGCATCTGATGTACAATACTGCTGTTTGGAATCGCAGAACAACATTTCTGCTTTATCAGGCACGTTTTCTGAAGAGGCATATACTGAACCACAAAATATGCGAGTGGTTGCATCGGCAAATTTATGAAAATGTTTCACTAATCTTCAGCTGTATTGAAAGGACTGGAACAAGAACTGTAGGACGTCCAAATTTAGAAAAAACCATCATGAACATTGGGTATGAAATACTCCTTCCAATCATGTACATGTGAGTCAGCTCACCGTTTAAAGAATTTTAAATGAAAAATTTGAACACCCATTCCATGTTTAGAGAGCTTTGTAAGCTAGTGATTATTTTCTACGCATGGAATTTTGCTAATAGTTTTTTGCAGCAGAGTATGTTGCAGCCGGATTTCTCAGCTTATCTTTAATTCATAGATGAGGTGACTTTACATAGGAAGATGTTTTCAATATGAACAATACTCATGTGAGCATTAGAAAATCCTCACGCTACACGCATCTTTGTGAACAATTTTATCATAGACTCATACCTCCTACCTATACGCTCACATTATAGTATTTTTCTGGAGGAGGTTTTTCCAGATTTACTACAAAATGTTCTGTCTGTATTTCGTAATCATCGTTTCAGCATGGTGCTCCAAAGTATTTCAAAGTGGCTGTACGCAATTACCATGATTCCAGTTTTACGGGGCGAGGAATTGGACGTGGTGAATCAGTCTGATGGCCAGATTTATCGAGCATCGATTACTTCTTACGGGTGCATCTAAAGGCCATCATTTCTGGGACTCAGTTGAGGACTTCGCTGCTGAATTATCCATAGCAGCTGCCAACGCACTCAGAATGTCTGGTACATTTGAAACTGTTGGTCTATCTCTTTTTCGACGCTGTTCATCCATTACTGTTGGGAAATTCTGAGGATTTATTATAAACATTGCTGCAAAGAAGCATTTTGTGATTTTTGTGAACAATATTTTCTTTCCCTGTCACACTTTATATATCCATGTATCAATGCATCTCTTTTGTACACATTTCTATACTATGATAATGGAATGGCGTGTTTTGTATTTCCTTATTTAATATATTCCATGGTCAGGTAGACTATTATAATGCCAATATCTTCATTCCCTATTCAATAATTCAGTTCATCTTTTGTTCATTTTGTTTATTTGCAGACAACACGGAGGACATGTACACAGCACAAAGAACATTACATGATTCTGACTACAAGCCAAAACGCGTATACATCTCTCACATGACTTGTAGCGCCATCTATACATTTAATATTTAATCTACAACAGCGTGTCCCATGTTAAAAGAATTACTCTGAGTGTATGTGTATAAATTTTCTCTCTCCATTCTATTTGATCACAAAATCCTTAAAATAGCATGTGAACATTGCATAGAATAAATTTCCTATTTTCAACCAGTAATCATAATTCAGGAAACAGAGTTTCTTTGTTAAATTAGCTTAAGAGTTTTTAATGAAGTGTTATACATGTTATAATACACATTGGCAGTAAAAATAATCATTATCTTGTGTCCGGCGTGGTCAAGTTTTGTGTTCAAGATCTGATCCATTGAAGACAGACCGTGTAGAGGGGTTGATGCTCGTTAATTTTGTCAGGGCTCAAAGTCTTCATATTCATTCAAAGTCAGTTTGAAAAGTTGGGTATTAGCTCAATTGTTATTTTTATCATTTAATCGAGGCTCAAAATTATAAGGTCTGTCATCAATAGTCTTTTGGCTGCTGTAGAGTGCGACATAAACCACACAAAACAAAAACAAATCAAGCCAACAAAATAACTTTCACTATCAGGAAGATATTAACCTTTTTAGTAGAAGATAGAGTTCCATATATGATTGAAAGAATTATCTCATTGACTGAATGTGAAATCAAAAAGCTGAATGAATCAAATACCTGATAAGCGTAGCTGCTTGTTATTTTTTTGTTTCCTGAAACTGTGTTTCAAAATTAATTTACAGTTATTTTTACTATAAATTTTAATATCTATCTTTCAAATAAAAGCTCATCACCTGAGGCAGTATTTGGTCGCTCTAAATATTACGAAAAACAAGAAAACTACGCAAAAGCCTTGGAATTCTTAAATCAAGCCATCGTTCTCTTTCCAAAGTACCCTCCCACATTCATTGAAAAAATGAAGATCCATTTAACTTTAGAAGACTGGGATCAGACATTAGTTGCAGCCCAGAGGTAAAATATTCATAATATTTTTTGATGAATTCTAATGATTCTTATTTTTGGTTTGTTTATCAAAATAGATATTTAATTTGAGATTCTGAACGATTATTTAGATTTTTTTCTTATGTTTCACATTTTATATTTAGCCATGATTTACTCTAAGACACTGTTATAAAGTGGAGAAAAAAGTTAATTGCAATTAACTAAATATTAATTATATTAACTTATTTTACTTTTTTAAAAATTTTTAATTTGCTTTAACAATTAAAATTTCTTTTATTTTTTCAGAAAATTCTTATACTATATTTAAATATAACCTGAGAAAGTGTTATGTGTTACAATGTGTTGTAGTTTTGTTATTTTTGTATAAAAAAAAAACTACCAATTTATCATCTGAGTAGAGAAAACAAGTGTTTAATCTTAGGTTGATAATTCACACAATTTCTCTTACTGACTTTTTTAAGGCTAAGGATTGAATTCACACATTTGTCATCACGTAATAGGATCTCACTTACTAGTATTGAAAATTACGGAAATCTCCTCAGAACGATTTTGTTAGTTCAAATGTATGGAAACAATTTGTATTGTGGAAAATACAAATATTTTAAATGCATTATTAATCAAACCAAGTCAATGCTTTAATATCTCATGCTTTTCTTTTTTACTCCAGAGAGTTTATAAAATGCAAGAATACTTTTTTGCTTAAAATGCTCATTTGTGCCTGATGGCGTTTATGTTTTTATGCGGATTTTGTTTTCTACTCAATCAAATAATTTTTTTAATAAACTTTAAAGCATGCATTTCTGTTTGCCTTCACCTTTAGTTGCTTTATTCTTTATGAGTTATCAAAATATTTTTTAATGTTTTAAGCCTTACATTCTTCCTAATTCATCAATGTTTAAGGTATTTCCTTAGGGCCTAAATTGTTTTCTTTATTTAATAATTATTTGTGATGCTATCTGATAAATAGATACAGTTTTATGACATATTTAATCAGAAAAAGTGGTGAGCACTTTCTGAATATAAATTAACCTTTTAATTTATTATCTTCATGCTTCAAAGTAAAGTTAAACTAGTTAAAAATACATCAGCTTTATCAAAAGCTGCAACCGGGCTAAGGTACATTCTGTGTATGTAATCATGAAACTCTTATTTAAATGACATCAAAGTTTTACATGTATCATTGGCAGTTAGCGATTTCATCTGAAAAAATACATGAAATACAAATGCAGCATGGGCCTACTGACGTAGTATGACGTCTTATATGTTTGGAACAAGGAATGGAAGATGAGTATTTGATATGTGTACTAATAACTTACCCTATAGTTTAAAATATTTTCTTATTATAATTTGTAATGAATTGATATTGCTTTATTGTTTATCCACACCGATCAACTAATCAAAATGTTGACTAATAATTACTCACTATTTACTGGTGGCTGATGCTCATTAAATCTGTCGAGATCAAAGTCCTATCGTTGGAGTGATATGGTAGTTTGGAGAGGTGGTGCCAACTCATGTGCCGTCATCGTCACTTGACCGAGGCTCAGAATCATGAGATCCGTCGCCAGTAACCCTCTTGTTGCTTCAAAGTGCGGTGTTAATATAACTTACTCACATAATTAATAATTAAATTAAATCTCAACATCAGGTCGAAACATTTGTTTATTTCCTAATGTAAATAAATAATAATATTTATATTAGCCTGATATTTATAAAGATATAAGATACAGTTTTATTTCTTAAGTATTTGCTTCAAAAATGTTTTATTTTATGTATTTTTTTATCAAGTGTATCTCATGTAAACTTCAGAATACTTACATTTTATTTAATGTATACAGGGCACTACTTTTGGATGGAAACAATATTGAAGCTCTAAGGTTCAAACTTATGCATCTATTAACTCAAGGAGGAAAAAATATTTGAAGAGGTAAATATAATACAGCTGAAGTATTTTACTGTCACAGAGACTGAAATAAACACACAGTTATGTTTAACAAACACTTGTATTTATTAGAACAGAACTGGCAGGATTCAGCTTTTATATACCTAGAAGAATATTCGAGAAATATCTAGCTCTAATAGTAAAGAAATAATGTTTTCACATTAAAATTATATTCTTTGGATGAAACACACTGGCTGGGAGTCGAACCAGGATGGACGAATCTGCAGTCCAGTGCTCTGACAGTGGAGCTACGGTGAATGATAGCAATTGTTCTTTATATGGCAATATTTTTTGAAAAAAATTATCTATTAATGCAATGACATATTTAAAAATGTATATCAAACATCTTTCACAGTTTGAGGAATTTTATATTAAATTCCTGGTTTCTGTTAAAGCAGGTATTCTATTTTAGTTTATGGTACCTACATCATCTATAATAAACAATTAAACTACTGAGTTGAAGAGTGTTTGTTAAAAAGTAATCAATATAGATACATTTATTAAACTAAACAGTTCTTCTATATTTTTAAAAATAATGCTCAAAAGCTAATGATTAAACTGAGATACAAAATTCAGATAAAAAGCATCTACAATTCTGTATTGGGGTTTGAAATTTAAATAACTTGTAATTTGTAGTATAAATAATTGAAAAGGAGCTAGAAAAGTAAACTAATAATGTCTACAATAAAAAAAGGGAGGAATATCTTATATGAAAATGTTGAAATATTATTTTTAATTCTAAAACAAAAATAAAAGTGAGTGTTTTGGAAAAAATTATAAAAAATAAGGAAATATCTTGGTATTTATTTTCTTTCAATCCTAATTATTCTTCATTTAAATTAATTAAGTACATTTTGTTTAGATAGAAGATGCCATCAAAACTTTATACACAACAATGATGAAATGTGAACCAAAGAATGCAGAATTATTTTTTGAAAGTGCTCAGCTGTTTTCCAGATTGGTAAGAATTAAATTAGCTATAAATATGAAAACAGTTATTCTAATAATCTTGTGAAATTTAAAGAATTTTTATTATTCAAAGCGCATTTTTAATTATGAATACTAATTTTCTGCACTTTTTTTTTTATCTTGCATTAGTTTCTTTTTTATTCAATTAACTAGCCGTTAGCCACCTGCTTTGCTGGGTATTTCATGATGTTTTATAAATATATACTGTTTATATATATATATACATAAATTAATGATATCTAAGTCCTAGCATTAAGAATTAAATTGTATTGAAAAATATACTTATACCTGTAACTCTCACCTCTTGATAAAAAAAAAGGAAAGAACTTCTAATTTGTATTTTCTAATAATCTCTAAAATTGAAGTATAGAATGATATTTGACTTTCGTAACTCTGTAACCAAGTGGATTTCCGCAAAACCAATTTTTGTTGGATCTCTACTCCGTAAATTGAACATGCAAGCCAAATTTCAAGTCTAAATCTAAAAGAGCAAAAACGAAATTTTTATTATGAATACCCCCGTAATCTTTCTGAGAGTCGTTCTCCAAAATAACCGTTCTTAGCGGATTTCAATTCAACAAAAGAAAAATTCAAACCAAATTCCGTTATTATAGTCCGTGTTGTTCGAAAAAAAAAAGGATTTTTTTTTGTCAATACGCCCCAGTAATTCCTTGCTTCCTCAGGAGTTGATTTCCCTCAAATACATTCTTAATGGATCCCTATTCAACAAAAAAATATGCTTAACCAATTTCAAGTATGTGGGTCTAGCAATTCAAAAACAGGAATTTTTTTCTATAACTCCCCTTGACCCCTCGCAACCCTCCTTAGGGTCGATTTTCGTTTTACTCTTTGTTAGAACTGTATTCCATGAAAGGAACATGCCTACCAATTTTCAAGCAGGTAGATCTAATAGTTTAAAAACGGAAATATTTATCTATTATGCCCCTCAATCCCCCGAAATGAAACTTGAGGGTTGATTTCCGCGAAACCCGTTTTGTAGCGGATCTCTACTCTACGAAAGGAATCTGCTCACCACATTTCAAGACTGTACGTCTAACAGTTTAAAAAGGGAAATAATTATCTATAATGCCCCTTGAGCCCCGCAACGCCACTTGGGCGTCTGTTTTCACAAAACCCATTTTGGGAACTGTACTCTACGAAAGGAACCTGCTTACCAATTTGAAGTCTGTGAGTCTAATAAATTAAAAATGGAAAAAAAATGTATCTATAACGCCCCTTGAGCCCCCGCAACGCCACCTAGGGGTCGATTTTCACAAAACACATTATATAGGGGATCATTAATCCATGAAAGGATTCTGATTATCATATTTCAAGACTGTACATCCAGTAGTTTAAAAATGGAAATAATTATTTATAACGCCCCTTAACCCTCCGTAACGCCCCTTGTGTTTCGAATTTCGCAAAGTCTGTTATTAGAAGATCTCTACTCCATGAAAAGAACATGTCTATACCGAATTTCAAGTCTATAGGTTGAACAGTTCTTGAGATATCGTGATTACTCAGTGAGTGAGTCGCTTTTCTCCTTTATATATAGATAGAAACTAAGATTTGCATTAATTAAAACGTGTATTTATTTTATTTATACATTTCAGGATTCATTGTACATTGTTGCATTATATATATATATATAGGGCCGGCTCTAGCAATTTTGCCATCCCGGACAGAAATGAAAAATTCCGCCCCTCTCCCCAAAGTAAAAAAAAAAAAGGGGGGGGGAGGCAGTTATAGAGACTGCCGATAGAAGTGAAAACTTAGAAATTTTAGTATTAAAATTTGAAATTAATATACAATCATATTATTTATGGATAGTATTTGTATTTACTTAAATTTCAATGTACTTGATTTTTAACATTATTTTAATTGTTTGCATCATTTTCATTATTAATTTCAACAAAATTTAGACTTTTCGTACTTTCAATTGTTTCATTTTGTTATAAAAAAGATGCAATAGGCTTATGGTAACTAAAATAAGAAATGAAAATGTTTGATTCAAATTTATATAAGTATCGCGTAAAAACCGCATCGATCGTCGTTTTATGCTTTGTAGTACTGAGTTTTCGATCATTGGACATATTTAAATTAAGTGTTTCATTCAGAAATTCAATTAGTGGTAAATTTTTATCATCTGCAAAGTTAATATTGAAGTCTCCACTTAAAATCATCGGTACATTATCCTATTTTTCGCCAAATCTTTTTTCGAGTATTTCAGAACCTTCTTTTGTATAAATCATCAAATTTTCGAATAAAAATTGTCGTATCTGTCTCATAGATTTTGCAGGCGAAATATAAATGGCAACCACACATTAATATGTATTGCCCATTCTCTGAATCGCAACGAGCAATGTACAGTATATACAAAATTGAACTTTTCACTAAATCCATTCAATTTCACTTATAAGATATACACAGCACTATACGTCAGCTGTATAGCTACAGATATACTGCTATAAGCATGTCGGTGACGCGAACGCACGAGATTTCACCCATCCAAAAAGTGTCTAAGGCGAACAGCACACTGCGCGTGCGCTAGTCAGAGCATGTCGGTGGCGCGAACCCATAAGATTTTCCCCTACCAAAAAGTGCCCAACGCCGCTAAAGAAGTTTTCACTTAAAAAAAACTATTATTAAAAAGATAAAAATTGTTCATAAATGCACACCTATAAAACTTGAATATCCCTTGCAAAGAAAAAGGGAGCTATGAGTACATTATATATATTAAAAACTAAAACATAAAAATTACCACTTTTTTCCTACTTTTAATTCTGAAAATGTTCTGATCAATTTGTTCAGCTATTTCATGTTCGATAGCCTATGTAGCTAAGCCATTTAATCTTTAGAATTTGTGAACTGTAAGAATTTTTTTATAAATTTTAATTTTGAGAAACTAATTTCTACAAACTTATTAGCAAAGAAAGTAAAATAAATGCAATAGCAAGATTTGGAGCAAATTCTATGACAGAAATAAACTGTATAACTTCAACTGGGCTTTTTTTTTTGCCTGCTAAAGCTGAAACTGGCATTATCTCATCTGCTCAATCAAGCACGTTTACATCCAATGATTCTCCGTCGGTCAACATCATTTCTAAATTTTTACAGTTTTTACTTAATTAAAGTTTTAAGGGTATCTCTTAAATCATATATATTGTACTAAAATTGAAAACAATTACTGTCAGTAGTCATTAAATTAGATTTGCATTCCTAGGCATTAACTGCTTCGTCCAATGTAAAATAAATAAAACTCTATCTTGAATTTTAATTTAGGATATTCCATCGGATCATTTTGTGCTACATAATTAAAATTCTCATTTTCCCGTTGTGACGTGGCTGCATCACCTCAAAGTTAGCAGAGATATCAATCTCGACGGCCAGTTCTTTTGCATCACAGTGCATTTTATCAAAAGTCACATCTTTAAAAATATCGTTACAATTTCTTGAGAGTTCCATAGTAGATGGTAGGTCGTAATATTTTGTTTGCAATAGCTTACTTATTGGATTTTATTGCAATTAAAGATTTTATACCAAATAATGATGGCCATAGGAACTTGAATTGTTAAGTAGAATTTAATAATCCAGAAGCCTCATCTCTTATATAGCTGTCAATTTCAGCATTATTATAAAAACTAAACATCATAAAAACCTCCCAATTGATAACATAAGGGTTTAATAGCCTCTATTCAGCTTTCCCAGCTATTTACACTAAATGGCTTTTAAAGTTTTATGCCCTTTATACATTTTAATAATATAATCCAACAAAAAGTTGATGAAAAAAAATTTTTTTTGGAACTATGTTAAAAAAAAGTACAGGCTTCTAAGCATGCTTTTGCCGTGTCATTAACGACCAAATTTAAAGAGTGGCTACTACATGGCACATAGATTGTTAGCGGATTTAACGTTCTTATTTTAAATTGAGCCCCTGATTTCTCGCCTTTCATATTCACTCCGTTATTGTAGGCCTGCCCCCGCATATCTAGCAAATTTAACCCAATTTTTTTAAAGTTTCTCAACAACTAAATTTGAAATTTCTCTTCCAGTTAATCATTCAACTAGAAAGAAACCAAAAAAATTCTCATTAGTTTTAATGATAACTTCGTTAGAATTAGATTTCTCAATACATGTATACCTTACCATAAATGTCATTTGTTCGATCTTGCTGGCATCAGGGGCGCAATTTAAAATAATCGAATAATATTTAGCTTGTTTAATTTTATGAATAATGTATAATTTAATATTTTCATATAAAAGAGAAATTGTCTCGTTCTGAATATTTCCCCCTAGATAGTGTACTTTAACTTCTTCCAAATTTTCCATAACAAAATAAAAATATTTTTAAAATTGGTCCAAATGCCGCCCCGGACATAGGTCCGGTTTGTCCGGCCCTAGAGCCGCCCCTTATATATATATATATATATATATATATATAACATTTTTAATCATACTTTAATATCTTAATTTCCTAACATTGTATTCATATTCTTCAAAAAAGTATTCTGTATTTTTTGTGTGTGTGATGGGAAACAATTTCCTCCTACATCTCAATAAGCGCCAGTTTCCTACTTTGTTTTCTATTGAAAGTTATTAATTTGCATTATAAGTAAAATGTTATTTAAAATAAACTTCTCGTTAATATCTTGCTCTTAATTGTCATTGTGAAAAAAAGTCAGTCAAATTCATTTAATTGAGTTACATTTGCGTTCGAACAAAAAAAGTACGGATTGGGAGAGAGAACATCATTAGATTTATTGAAAGAGAGACTTGAAAGAAAAATAAAGTACTTCGAATGAAACTTTGGAGATTTTGAAACTGAAATATACTCGCACTGAACAAATACGAATACAATGGAGTTTCATGTCTCAGATGATAATTATGATGATCAATTTATACCTCCGGTATAGCACCAATAACGAAAATTAAAAAGAAAAACAACAGTGGTAAATGAGAGTCAACCACCTCACTGGTTCGTAATCGCTGTGGATTCTCTGATCGAATAAGGGTCATGTGTCTTCCAAGAATATGGTGCGATAAATGACTTCAGAGTTTTCCCCTGTATTCCAAACGATAAAGTACTATGTCGAAGTTGTCATCGAAGCACCTCGAAAAATGTGTGGTGGTGAAGTTAGAAAAGGTACCATGAAGACAACTCTTTTATCAACATCAATAATACGCGGATTTTCTCAAAAAATTTACTTTAAAATAATATCCTTTAAAAAGGCGAAAGGCTGCTTTGCCTGAATATAGCCGTCGAAAATTTTAATAAATAATGAAAAATAAAAACTTTTCCCCGGGCCCTCTCTAATGTAGTTACGGATAGTAGATAAATATACACTATCTGTCCAAAAGTATCCGGACACCCTTTAAAAAAGTGGTTCTGGCGAGTGACGCAATTTGATACGTAATTGAAAATTATAAAAGTGTTGGTAGTGGTTTGTCAGATTATATTTATGCGTTTGTGAGGCAATGAGTAAGTCAAAGGAGCTTAGTGAGTTTGATCGTGTCAGTATAATGGGATGCCACCTTTGTGGGAAATTAGTTCGTGAGATTGCGGACATTCTACAGAAGCCTAAATCTACTGTGAGTGATGTAATTGTGAAGTGGAAACGTCGAGGAAGTGAAACGGCAGAAAAACGAACCGGTAGGCCGAAAATACTTGGTGAACGCTGCCGCAGAACTCTGAAAAGGGTAGTGAAACAAAATCACAAGTCCTCGTTGGTGGAAATGTCTCAGGAGTTCCAAAGTTCATCAGGAATTAGTGTTACCAGCAGGACTGTCCGTCAAGAGTTAAAATCTTGGGATTCCATGGTCGTGCAACCGCTCACAAGCCAAACATCACTCTACAAAATGCGAAGCATCGATTGCAATGGTGTAGAGTTCACCGTCATTGGACTATGGACATGTGGAAAACTGTTCTTTGGAGTGATGAATCTCGCTTTACAGTCTGGTAGTCGGATGGAAGCGTCTGGGTTTGGCGGATGCCCGGCGAACGTTTCTTTAGTGACTGCATTGTGCCGACTGTTAAGTTTGGTGGTGGAAGCATAATGGTGTGGGGGTGTTTCTCGAGGTTTGGCCTGGGTCCGTTAGTTCCTGTGATGGGAAACATGAACTTTGAGATGTATGTGGACATTCTGGACAATGCTGCACTCTCAACTCTATGGCAATATTTCGGGGAAGGCCCATTTCTCTTCCAGCATGATAACTGCTCTATTCACACATCGAGGCTTGCACAGACGTGGTTTGATGAAATGGGTGTTCAAAAACTGGACTGGCTTTCTCAGAGCCCCGATCTAAATCCCATAGAACACCTTTGGGACGAATTAGAGCGCAGATTACGTAGCCAGCCAAATCGACCATCCTCACTGCAAGCACTCGCTTCAGCTGTGATGGACGCCTGGAAAGCAATTCCTATGGTCACCTATCAAAGATTGGTGGAAAATCTTCCCAAACGTGTGCAGGCTGTCATCCATGCAAATGGGGGACCAACATCATATTAATATGTACCTCAGGACGCTTTAAGTCCATACCAATGGGTGTCCGGATACTTTTGGCCAGATAGTGTATTACGGAAAAGCTATAAAATTGCTGAGCGTTTTGTATTTCTTTTTTGACTTTTTGCATTTCATTCAAAAGGATCATTATTTAATTTCGATTTTACTATTATATAATCATTGTTGATACGTAACGTATTAATTTTCCAGCATTTAAAAATTATTCTCTAAAAGTAGTAGATTGTTTTATATATATTAAACTAGAAATAATTTTCTTGCATTATTTGATTTTTCTTTTAATTTAGTCTGGATTGCAAAAGCGTGTCATTGAAGTGACTTTCTCAATGGCAAAGAAGGCTTCAGAATTAAAACCAAATGATCCTGAAATAAATGCAGAATATGGTTATCAGTATCTATATCTTGGGAAACCTGCTAAAGCCTTGTCAATATTCAAAGCTCACGCATGTGACAGAGCTGTAACAGGTAACGTGATTTTCCGAGCATTAATGAACTACACAAGATTTTTCATAAATGTTGTAACAAACAAACAAACAAACAAACAAATGAAAAAACATATTATTTTCTGATTTTTAAAGGAATATAAAATGTATTTGTTAAAAAAAGCAGTATAAAGCATTTCAAACTCGAACCTTTTCAAATAAGACACGAACACACAAAATTAGATTGTCATAGTGATTATTTAATAACAAGAACAATTATTTTTTATGGTTCATCACATATATTTTTATTAACATCTTAGTATCTGTGAAAAAATTATTTAAAAAAAAATAATGTATATTAGCAATTATAGAAATAACTAAGCAACCGGTTCTAAAATTCTTTTTGAGCATAAAATAATTTAGCTGTCCTCTTTTTTTAACACGCTTTTATAAGTTTCACTTGTATGTAACGGAATATTTGAACTTGATTTTTACCCACTAAAAAGGGTCAGATTAATTCGAAATTTTGCACACTTGTCTAGGACCGATGACAATACAATAATTTCATAATTTTGTTCCATTGTCCTGATCAGGACGTCAGAAAAAACGATTTCTTGTTTGCAGACCGTTATACCGTTTCCAAATTTGGTGACTAATTCCATATACCATTTCAAGATCTAGTGACTAATTGCATACACCAATTTAAGATTTGGCGACTAATTCCATATCCCATTTCCAGATTTGGGGACTAATTTCAGATCCCATTTCTAGATTTGGCGACTAAAGATTAAATTACAACCCTATAAAAGCGAAAACGCTTGCGTCGGCAATTGCTTACCATAATATAAACAATTGTCTAGTTTTTCTAAAAATGGAAATAAAAAAAAAAGACTCGTGCATGTGAAAAAAATATTTATGTTCTAACCCAGCGTTTCTCATACTGTGGGGTGGGCCTCCTGGGAGGGGCATGATAACCCTACGGGGGGGGCCTCTATCATATCGAAAAGTCCAAAATAAAAGATTTAAAGTAATTAATAATTTACCGAAAGGAAGCAAAACAAAATACATTCTGACAATGATAAAAAATAAAATACATATTCACACTGATATAATATACTTATAAATGTATCAGTGCCTTAAAAAGTATTTCATAATTGATTTATCAATACTAAATTAAAAGCAAGTTTTGATTACTAGTGACTTGCATGGGCTTGTCATATACAAAATATAATACATATATTGATAATATATGTGCTGTTTATAATATTAAAGTCGCATTGTAGCTTTAGCATCGAAGTACATTGTTGTTGTATGAGGGGGACGCGATGAAAATTATGACTGAAAATTGGGTTGCAAATATGGAAAGTTTGAGGAGCACTGTTCAAACCACTAAACTCAGTCATAAAATCTGTTTTTCTAAATTCTTTTGTTGGATCTGTGGAATGAAACATCACTCATTGCTTCATTTTACCAAAACAGCTGAGAATTGATTCAGAGGTCTCACCGGATTAAATAATTTCTCACAAACTGTTCGATTCAAAAAGTGCACTTTTGTGTATAATACAGATGCAAATTTCAGATAGAATATTGAGCTCTTTTTAGTGAGAATTATTTCAAACATAGCTCTTCCAGATTTCCTTCAGTTGGCTGATCCTACATTTTGCAAACCAGGCCGTATCGATGCACTGATAGGATACCAATGGGTATTCCAGATTAAAAAAAAAATGACTTATTAAAGATTAATTCATCAATGAATAAATGATAGTTTAAAGAACTAAAAATGCATGCTTTTGTTGTCGATCGAACTAAAAAAATGAAAAATAAATTATAGTTTAAAAAAGACAACTAAAAAACACGCTTTTATGTTTAATCGAACTAAAAAGTAAAAAAATAATTCTTAATATAAGAATAAAATTATGAAATAGAAAATTAATGTCATTGGGGTAAACCGTGGGGTGTTCTATAAATATATTAATTGTTATAGTTTCTAACTTCTACTCCAAAATGCTGAGCTAGTGTAAAAATGTAGTACTAAGTACCCCACGCTTTTACCCCCAATGACATCAATTTTCTCGTTAATCATTTTATTCTTATATTAAGAATTATTTTTTTACTTTTTAGTTCGATTAAACATAAAGGCGTGTTTTTTAGTTTTTTTAAAACTATAATTTATTAATGGAAAATTCTATTTATAAGAGCCGTCAATTGACCCAAATTCTATAACAATTCAGGTATTGAAATCGGGTTTTCAGCCATTTACAGGAACCTCATCAATGTTTAAAAATGAATGGGATAAATAAATGTTAACAGTTTTTTTTGCATGTGCATTTTTGACAATATAGGGTGATTAGGAATAAAAAGCAGTTGCATTTAGTAAGCTAAAACAGTTTAACACTGCTCCAAGGATTTATTTGTAATAAAGTTAATGGCATTGCCATTATTTTCTTTGAAATTATTTTATTAATCTTGTAGAAGTTTCAAATTTACATTCATAGTAAGATTTTCATGAAAATTAAGTACACTTAAACTTTAAATTATATCTTGTTTTCTTTTGCTTCAATTTGGGCCAATTTTTATGATGGATTTAGCTCATTTGTTAAAAGCATTTGTCTTGATTTATGTTTTTTTTCAATTCTGTGGTTTGTATAAAATGTTTTAAAAGGCAAATTTCAAATGAAAATTGATGTGTTGTTGTAACATGCTTATTCTCTATATTTAGGATCTATGCAATGCTTAATTGCCCAAGGGGAATTTACTCGAGCTAGTGAACAGATTCAGGTTTATGAAGAATGTGGCACAGAATTTTCTCCGGTATGGTTTTTGATTTCTTCGCATTTTGTACAATTATTTTGATTGGATAAATAGTCTGTTATTATTTCATATTTTGCTTTTGGCAAATGAGACATAGTTATAATTAGGTAATTAAATGTATGCCATGCAATTTTTAAATATTGATGATACTTTTTTAAGCATATTGATTAGAAAGCTTTGATTTCAACTGTGAGGCAAACACTGTTAACATAAAAAAAAAATATTGTACTTAGTTTTAAAATGTATAGACATATGCTATATGATTTCATGAATGCTTACTATTGTATTTTTCATCAATGTTTGAACATCCAATACAAAAATAGAATCCTTCACCTTTCCTTAACACTACTCAAAGTGTAACCTTAGTATTTTTGAAATAATATAGTTTTTTTTTATTTCACTAATAATAATAATTACAATGATTACCCGTGTTATATTCGATATGTTTTTAAACATTTTTTTTATTTCAGTTAGATTTTATCGAGTTTTAGTTTTATATGCATTTATCTCTCAAATAGCAATACTTAACAATTCTGTTTAAGGAATAAATTTCCTTCAATCACAATAGGAATTGCATTCTATTCCTTAGGAAAATATTATATTATTTAAAATGTCTTCTATCTCAGTATTTATGGCTTGGTAATGATATGATTACTTAAAATTTTCTGTTATTATATGTCACAGTGTATTTTAAAGTGTTCATGTTTATTGAAATACATAATAAATAAAATTGTATTTCTTGATCTGAAGTCTCTATTAAAATTCATCACATAACAAACAACATACACTCATTTGACAACATATATTTGTAGCATTTTTTTTCCTATTAGGTTGTAGTGTTGTTGATGGCAAAGTGTCTTGAGAGAAATTTGAACATTAAAGGAAAGATGAAAATATTTCTCCTAAAGCTTATTTAATATATATGTTTATGTAATTTTAATAATGACTTATGAAATTTATGACTAATTATTTTATATATTTGACATTTATATTCAAGTGCTGTGAGCATCTCTTTTTACATTCATATGAAGATAGACCAATTGAATATAATTTTTTCATTTGTGTAATGATATTAACTCTAAAACAATTTTTTAAAGGAGGATCCCTATTACTAGTAAAATAACTCCTATTTGGGAATATTTTTGAATAATCACCATTTGTGAATTTTATGATGTGTTGTGGATCATAAATACCCATACTGGGATGCACTTTCTTAAAAAGTACACATTATCACTACTCTTATGAAGAACTCATTTTTATCAGAGAACAAGCGATTTGATCCATTTTAATTATTAATTATATCGTTCATAAAAAAATTCTTGATATTATGCACTGTTACATTTGTATAACCTGTAAATATAATGTAATACCTTAAATTAAGCATTATAATTATATTAAAAAAATTTTTTTGAAAGGAATCAGGGTTTTGACATTAAACATTCATATTTTTGTGATTAAAATAGATTATATAAAATTAAGTTTAATTATATTCAAGATTTTAAAGAAATTAAATAATTTTTAAGAGAGGTAACATTTTCCCCTTAGAAATTGATATAATTTTTCCATTTATTTTAAAATAATAAAATTTTCATTTCTTTAAAAAAATTTACTTCTCTATTTTATATTCATTTGTATTTTTAAGTTATCTGAAGTATTTAAAAGTTATTTTGAATTCATTTGGAATTATTTTTAATAGTTTTTTTTCCCTTGTAGGAAACTTTGTATATATCTGCTTTCCTCTCAGATTACATGTCAAGTTCTTCTGAAACTGTGGTAAATTATTTAAATAATGCAATCAAGCTACATTTAAATGCCTTAAAGGTAATTAACCTTACAATAGTTCCTTTATTTCTGCCGTTTGAATTCATTGAGTTAAGAAATTGTTAATTAGTGTTTCCATAAAACAGGGTACCTTAAATGTTAATAGAACAAATATGGAGAGTTATTGTACTCAGATTTGTTTATTTTAAAAAGTAATTCGGTTTTAAAATGTATGGGAAAATTCTTTACGTACATTTTAAAGAATTCTCTTCTAAAAAATAAGAATTCTATTGATAAAAAACCTTTTGCATGTAAGTATTATATTTAGTATTACTTGTGACTGGTTTTTTCTCCATTTTCACACTGGATGAATCTAAAATTTATTGTTTTTGAATTTTAAATACATTTGTTGCTCAGTTCTTAGCAAATTAGTCAATTCTTTAGAAACCTTTACTTCTGCACTATGAAAACTAAATGTTTTCATGTGTGTGTATGGAAAATTAGTTAACTATACTTTTTAATAATCTTAATTGGAAAATGCTTACAAAGTTTTGAAACATTTTTATGCAATACACGCATGCGACAAGAAGTTTTATGTATTATTTACTGATGTGTAATTAAAATTCAATGTTATTTATATATTATGTGTAGATTAAAAAGTAGTTTATTTTAGTTCATAATGCATACAGTTTTACTTTTTTAGATTCCTGATTTTTAAGAAAAAATAATTTCATTTTTTTTTAAATATTTGCTAGATTAAGTTCACATAGTTGTTGATATAGTAGGACGTATTTAGTTTGGATTTTAGGAGACTCTATGTCGTCTGAGTTAATGAAAGTCCTAATTAAACATAATAACTTATGCAACAATGAACCAAGGTATATTGCACAGTAAAAATAACATGTATTTTAAAGTAACACAAGTCAAAATAGTATACAAAAAATAAAAGGCAAAATTCAAATTATAGCATTATTTATATTAGGTGTCTTCTACCTTTCACGCTCAGGGGCTAAATTAAAAAATTTGCTATAATCCGTGGGCCACATTAATAAGTTTACAGTGATCCGTGGGCCATATGGCTGTCAAAAAATACTGTAGTCAGGAAATTTATATAAAAAAGGAAAGTTTGTTTTATAAGACTACAACTGATTCTAAGGGAATATGTGGTGTTTATAGATTTGTATATATATATCGATTTTAAAAAAGTAAACTGGAAGTAGCGAATGAAAATATTTTGTAATCCTGTTAAAATCCATCTTTTTTTCCAAAAATCTCTGAGATTTTTGCATAGTTAGATTTTTTTTATATTTAAAATTATTTAAGATACAGTTGAAATTTTTGAAAAATTCATCATTTTTAGAAAATTTTATATTAAATGGAACACGAAACACATCAATGAAATGTTTTAAATATCAAGGATAACAGAAGAAATGGCTTTTTTTTACGAGAAAAAGCAGACAAGACAATTTTTTTTGAAATTGCCTCAAATTTAAATCAGGGGCCACTAAAACATTATTAGTGTGTTACATTTTTTTATCATGCAGTTTATTTTGTGTACTACAATAAAAAACTTTTCAATTGTTTTAGAATAGAAAATAAATCGCTTAAACATTAAGGAATTTTTAATTATTTTGATGCAAGCATCAAAAATTATTTCTCCTATTTTTTCAACAGCTTATCCAAAATTTTATGTTTTGTATATTCAAATAGTTATAAAGTTGGAAGTAAGTCAGAGTTATGTAAAGAAAAATATAATGGCAATATTGTGGCTTAACTATTTCCTTGAGAGGGAATGTTTTCTATTAAACTGATCATATTTAATTCTCTCCCTTTTCTACATTCTCTCTTAATTTTGTACATTTCTATTCGTCATGCAAATATTATTTTGTATATTAATTTCCATTTCAATTGTTTTATAAAAATGAGCAAGATTTTATTACTTTCCTTGAACCAATATTTTTAGTATAAAAATGATGTCTGAATATGTTTTGAAATTTTCGTGAAATTCAACTAGGAAGATTTTTTTTTGTTGTTGACAATAATTTTTTGGAAATTGTTAAGAAAAAGCTACTTTTTAGATCCTTGAGCCAAACCTGTGATTAGTCTCTCCAGCCGTATAATCATCATCTACCATAAACATTCAATTACCTCGACCTTTTAATTGAGAGTTACCCTGAAGATGTGTGTTCTTTGTTTTACGTTCTAAAGGAAATTTTTAAATATATTTGTTGCATTTTTTAAATATTTTATTCAAAAGATATTGCACAAATACCTGCACGCAGTATTAAGCAAAAGCATACATTTCATATTACTATTTACAAAACATAAAAATAAATAAAAATATAAAAAGTGTGAGTACTCATGACCACACGATAGAAGTGAAAACTTAAAATTTTGTAATGTTATTTCAGGCATTAGTTCGGTGAATAAAAAACAAGGGGATATTAGTTATGTCATATAAAATTATTTATTCATATGTCTGCACTCATAAAGTAATATTTTTTGCAAAATATACAATCATATTTGTGAATTAATTGTATTCTAAGAAGGAAACAATAGGTTCATGTGGTAGCTGAAATAGGTTGTATAAATACTTTATAAATTCAAAATTATTAAAATATCTAAAAAAACTCCGTCAAGCGTTGTTCCATACTTCGTCGTGCTTTCACTTGGATCATTTGACATAATTAAATTTAATTTTGATTTAAAAAAATAAACTAATATTTTTGATTTGTTCTTTGAAAAATCTACATTAAAATCCCCACTTAAAATCATAGGTAATTTGTTCAGAAGAGCCGATCCGGCTTCAGTGTAGGCAACTAAATTTTTGTGAATGAATTCGATATTTTCTCTACACTTTGATTTAGTGAAATATAAATAGCTACCATTAGAATTATTTGTCCATTTTCTGCTCTACGTTTCTCTGCATAAATTTCTCCAATGCACGACTGGTTGAACCCAAATGGATTCTGTAGTATTTGATGCTACATTCATTTTCTATTTAATATTAAAAATGAATTATAAAGAAGTATATGCACATTGAATAAAATACGAACCGATAATTGAATATTTAAATAAATAAAACAGGGAAACATAAAAAACAAACATTAATTTAATTGGTCTTAAATTTCTTCTTTTTTCGATTATCCGTCGTTGTTAAAATTTCTTCGCTGCGCTATTTTGAATAATTATTTAAGTATATATTCCTGAATGTAAAGAATGTATTTTTTAAAAATATGAAAATGCAGGTGTGTTACAGTTTACTAAAGGTTGATGAAACGAATGCAAGACATTCCATAATTCATGTAATTCCAGATAAACTTCGGTTATGCTTGAAAAGCAAGATAATTGGTAATCAACTTTAAGATGCTTTGACTCGAATTTTTTCGATATTAACAAATTAAAAATAAAATGTTGCGTTGGAATGATTTTCATAACAATGTCTGTGGGCATTTTTAAACTTCCTCTATCCAGAAGACTCAAATATTTTGTTTCTTCGACATTTTCTGAATCGAAATTGATTTTTTTTTATCGACAACAAATATATATATGCAATCAGATCGTTCGAACTTTATATTATGCACGTAATGTACATTAAAACTTGATACTCTTCTACATAAATATCATCTGATTTATTTTTAAATTCGCTAGGGATTGTCTTTTTCAAAGTTTGTACCAACTGTTCATCTTTTGGGAAACAAAAAACTAACTATACAAGTACACAATAGGGAAGGCTGAGTATTACTCAAAACCCGGGGAAGATACTCCACCTTTGGTCACATGATTTCTTTTTAGGGGCGTGTATGTCTCAGACTATTGAATCTTGACTGACCCTGTCCAAATACGATTTCCGACGAAAGACGAAAAAAGCCGACTGAGCGTTACATTCCCGAACGGGACACGTCATTCAAGTTCACTCTTCAGCAGAACATGCCAAAAGAAGTAATCACTTCAAAAAGAATTACGCTTAATTTAAACTTTTCATGGCGTTTTTCTTCGGTTTCCTTAAAAGAGAAGCGTGGTGGTGGCTAATCTAGTGGCCATGGTCGCGAGTTGTCGCTTAAGATTCCATTTAAATGGACTAATGCACGTTAATCTTTGACGCTCAAGTCCTCATGGTAGTGGGGTGTGGAAATTTAAAGATTGGGATGACCTCTCGGTGTCATCAGGTGTCTTGACCATGTTTCAAAATCGCTTTGTCTGTCACCAATAGCCCTCGTTTTGATTCTGAGTCCAATGTTAACAAACATTCAATCAGTTAAAAAATTAGCACTAAGGAGTATTCTAATATTTATTGTTCTGCTTTAGGGAATTCCTTGGAGTATCAAATTTTACATTACTCTACAACCTTTTTTAGTTGGAGATATTTGTCAACTACTTATTCTTCATGTTCCAAGTCAGGTAACAAATTTCTTACTATAAAGTTTACGTATAAAACGTTCTTTTGATGATTAAAATTTGATAGCGTTAATTTTTTATTGATATGTAATTTACTGATATATAATTATGATTTTACCATATAAAATTACTTCATGTTAGTTAAAAGAATCCGTGTTATATTTTTTTAATGTCTTTTTTATTTCCCTTGTTACTTTTCTAAGAGACGAGGCCTGATTTTGAACAGTATGTAGCACGAAAAATTGCTAAATTCCATTTACATATCTCTAGAAAGTGCTTTTAAAGCTTAATAAATTGATTATATGAAATGCTAGATTCTTTTATATGGAAAGAAACACATAATGCGTGATTATTAAAACTAATGTATTATTGTTTATGAAATAAGATATAATTTTTAAAGTCATTCCAGAATGACACTTTTTATATCTGTTTAAACATTTAATCCTATATGCAACTGATTAAAACTTCAGAACTGTAATTATATACCTGTATAACGTATGTAATGTCTTTTTAAATGGAATCATACAATCTGTATAGCTTTTATAATTCGAAATTAATATTAATGAAAATATTTTTAAAAAAATACTTCTATCACACTTAAAGTAAATTTGTTAATTATATTGTTCAGAAAGAAAAAAGTCCTTATAAAGTCAACATTTGCTTACTTTAATACATACCCGCCTTACTCTTTGTACTATATAATGAAAGTTAATGAATGAGGAGGAAAAACCCATAGCTTTCAAAAATGTGTTTGTAAGATTAAGAAAAAAGCATTTAAAAATTATAACTTTTGGGTTACTGGTATTAAAGATTTCCTCACAATACATTTTATCTAATAAACAGTTTTTCTTACTGGTTAAAAGTGCATTAAGATAATACTTTTAATTATTATTATTATGATTCTGTTGTACATGATTTGATTCTACATTTTATCCTATTTTTTTTTTACTGATTTGATACTTTTATAGTCTTCCAACTTTTACATATGCTGAACTTTTCTTAAAAAGAGTAATTTCTTCTTTTAATTTTGATCTATGTAAGTGCCAACGTAAAGTAATTTCCATTATTTTGTTGGAACTAATTTTGAAAAATATTTGATATAAACGCTACTATTATGTATGACACTATTAAGGTAATCTAAATATCCAAATATGAACAATTCATGAAATTTATTTTTGAATAAACTGATAAAAATGTATTTTATTTTATTGCTTTCTTTCAAAACTCAAATTTACGAGTTCTTTGGACTTTCATCGTATTAACTTATGATTGGAAACTGATCTGAGCAATTTCTTACAATTAAATACTTTGATTTTAAATTTCTATAAGTTTTTTTTTGTTCACTTATTTGCTTAAGAAAATAGCATCTAGACACAAAATGAAAATTAAAGGAAAAAATTAAATACTTTTTTAAAATTTTTTACTGTAAACATGTAATTAAATTGATTATTTTCTTAGGTTTCAAATTCAAAGTCTTTATTTGTCGAATCTGTGAAACTATGCAAAACAATTGTTCATTCTGTTCATACTTCATGTCCTGGATTTCTTGGATTCTCAACTGCTGTGATGTTAGCAAAGTTTAAAATGCTCGAAGGTATGAAAATACTGTGTAGAATTTGTCATTGAAATGCAAGAGAAGTGTACAAATTCTGAAAATCAATTGTATATTTTTACACTTTTGTGAGTAATGTGTGTTATGTTTTTAGCATTTATATATTTTTCTAAATGCTTTATTTTCAAACGCTGTAGTTAGTATTGAATTCATTACTTTATAATTCTAGTAATTAGAGTATTAAACTATGATCTAAAAGAGCAATTATTTTTAAATCTATGTTGAAAAGGTAAAAATATGGGATGCTATGTAACTTACTGTACTAAAATGTCTCTTTTGTGAAGGATGATCTTTTTAATTTTTTTGTCTTTTCATCCCAAGACATTATTTAAGATCGTAAGACTTCCGTAATAGATATTTTTCAATTGTAGTTTATATAGTAACTTGAAATAACGTAATTTTTTTTTTATCTCTTCATTGTTCTAATATGAGGAATTCATTTCTTGTTAACTCAAGAAAGACAATTTTGATGTTTTTAAAACTCATTCTTTTCTTTTACATGTTTGAAATTTATTTTCTCATTGCTTTATTTGGTTGGGTTTTAAATCATTGTTAAATTCTATTTTACTCAAAGAAGCACTTCGATTATCTTATTAAAATTTTTGTTCTGTCATGAAATCTGATTAATGCATTCTTGTCTCCAAGATATTTGAATTAAATATAGTGAAAATAATGAAAATAGTCTTAATTACTGATAAATCTTTATTCTGTGTTTGAAAATATAGAAATGTTTTTTATCTTTCTGTTTCAGTAAATCTAAAAAAAAAAAAAAATTACGAATATCTTTTTAAATGTTTTAATTTTTTTCAAAAAATTTCTAATAGTACATTAAGATTTATTACTTATTTTAGGAGATTTTTCCAGTGCTAAAACTCTCTTGTATCAATCTGTGGATAAAGACGATAGCAATCCAGAGGGCCGAATTGTTATGGCTCAACTTCATTTAAATGAAAAAAACTTGTATGCAGCAAGTCACTGCTTGGAAGTTGCATTAAGCTTTAATTTTGAAGTCAGTTATTGAAAATTTTGTGTTTCTATTATAGTGAATTTTTTTGGTATTTTCTATGTGCGGTTCATTTGTGACAAATAATAGTTTTTAAGATTTCATTGCTAATAGCATAAATTAACTCTTTATGTACGTATTTAATATTTTTGAAAAAATTCAATTTTATTGTCACAGGTGAGAGAAAATTTTGATTATCTTATGATTAAAGCAGAAATCCAGAAGCAACAAGGATTATTGCCTGACGCTGCAGAAACATTAAATTTTGCTAAGACCGTTGCATTTCTAGATATTAAAAAAGAAGGTTAGAAAGAATCTCTTTTATCATTAACTTGTCTGGGTGTGTTTAAATATCATTGTAGACACTGAATATAAATTATTTTAATGCAAATTTATTGACACATTCTTATTGTAATTATAAGAACCTATATTTGTAACTTGAAAGATCTTTTCAAGTAACTATTTTGTTACTGTTCTTAGATATTTAAGGTATATTTTTGTCTTTTTATGCAGTTTGGCATTACTTTATTTGTTCTTGGTAATAATCTTTAAAAAATCATATTTCTGTTATATTTATAAAGTGGAAGGTATCATTATGAACCAAAAATTAGCATATTAATTCTTTCTTATTTCAGAATTTATTTAAATATTGAATTTTAAAATTCCTAATGGTTCATTTTTTTCTCTAAGGAGCTCTGTTTTTTAAAAATGTATGCTTTGTATGAAAGTTATATGCTAAATGGTAAATCTTCTCTTTTGAATATTATACATTTAAAAATTTCCTGACAAAAAAATTATTGAGCCTGTAACTGGAATCTGTATGTAGGGTTTACTCTGTCCATCCATTGTTTTTTGTTTCATTTTGTGATCAACCATTTTCTATTAGCCACATTGTGAATCATTGCATTCTTTATAATTAGGATTTTTTTGTTTGTAATTTTTTATCATTTTTCTATTAATATATTTATTTTTTAATCGGAAATTCTCAATGTTATTGTTGCATTTGCAGTTTTCATTAATTTACTTTTAATATGGCTTGCTTTAAAACATTAGTAAAGTAAAGTTGCACGTTCTTTGTCCGGATCATGTGATAAAATGTTGTTCTGCACTTGTAACAAATTTCAAGGTCTCATGAATTAAATTAGCTTCTAATAGCTGAATTTCACCTTCGATTTCTTCAGCATCGAATTCTTTATTATCATAAACTCGTTCAAATCATCTTAATCCAAACTGCATGAGTTCCCAATTTTTTTTTTTTTTTTTTTGAATTCGTGCTAGAACAAAAAATTCATGTAAAAAAAAAAAAACGTTAAATTCGTGTATCGTGTTATTTTAAAATCGTGTAAAAAATAGTTGGGTGTATACCTTTTGTGGCTCTGAGTTTCTCTAAATGTTCTGAAAAAAAATCTGTCTTGCCTGTGGAATTTAGAGATAAAACAATGCAATTTCTCAGCTCAATTGCAACCCAGCCATCACCTGAATTTAATTTTCTGATTAGTTAATTTTTCAGACTTTCTCAAACTAACTCAAATATGATGAATCTTAATTTTGAAGAAGCATATGGTGTAGTTTTTTTAATTGTAGACAAATTCTTAACAATTATCAAAATACTGGGATTATGGCATTATCGCTTCGTATAGAAGCAACATTTTTTGCATTTGTAAAATTAATATTTTTTATTGATTCTGCTGTCTGATGCATAGATTGCACATTAAAAGAATTAACAAAATTGCATTTCCCCACATTTGATGCAATCAGTAATTAGACTAGAGATCTATTTCTTGTTAAAGGATTCACACCTCAAAAAAGAAATCAGTTGACAAGAGTTTTCACTGAAGATGCTTTGAAATTATTGCATAATTTCTCTGAAAACTTAAGCTTATTCACATTTATAAGAAGATTGTCCCAATAGATTTTTGAGGCTTTTCAAATGACTTCTATGAATGAAAACAGTTTTTTTATTTTTTTTTATTTCCTCATAAAAATAATACTTAAATCATTTGAAAGACACAGGAACAAAATTAAGGTTAGAAATTTAAAGAAAACCAAATGTTCTAAAACTTGTTGATGAAAAGTGAGATAATTTTTGTCATTAAAAATTTACATTTCGTAATGTTATATCTTTTATTAAAATCTATTTTTCAACCTTTATATATTTTTTGTGTTTATTTATGTGTTTGGCTTCCACTGTTTAGTTCAGAAAAATATAGATTCTGTAAACGATTTGTATATCTCACTTGCACTACATTTCTGAGGAATATATTACACTCTAATTTTTGAAAGTTTGCATCATCAATGAGTAGATGAATGGTGTTCGTGATAAGTGAGATATATTCAGAATCATTGTTATTGAAAATTAGACTGCCCAAATATGTTCTAATACTTGTATTTTGGAAAGTAGATTGATTATATTGAGCAATTAGTTGTTTATTTGTACATACGTAACTATGTGAAACTACTGGTAATAGGGATTGTTACATAGTATACATCAATGAAAAGTAAATTCCGAAGTGAAATAATGGGAGGCAAGATAGCCTGATTGTCTGACGGTTTTGACTTTTCCAACGGCATCACATAATATGTTACATTTTATTTTGCACTGCATGTGATATTTTCCCCAACATCAACGAAACCTTTTGGTATGATGTTGTGTTCACATTCATTAATGATCATCACTGATTTTAAAATAAATAATCGTGTTGCATACTAGTGTTGAAGAGGTTAGATCAAGGCTCATAAGTTGACTTAGTTTTATAGAGGCATTCAGTCATTACTACTGGTATGATGGTGTGGAGAGCTAACCCCATCGATTAGTAAGTTGTCCTTACTAATCCTTTGTAGCTGCTTTAACAAAGTAATGGGAAAATAATTGAAGAATGTCTGATAATATCTACCACATTGGCAAAAATTTAAAGTGTTAACTTACGTCGATTTCATAGAATTTCATGAAACATTACACATATGTATAGGGTCACACCCTAAAGTAATCATTTTAAAATGAAATGAATTAAATTACATTTATTACTATTGTATAAAATACACTCATGTCCATAAATTAAGGATAATTCAGAATCACACAGAAATTGAACTCTGAAATAAAAATTTCTCCTGTAAAAATAATTATCACACGCATCTTGAAGAAGAATATGAAAATTACAGGAAACCACCAGGTGGCGCGGATAGTACGTCACAATGACGAGAGTGTAAGAGAGGGGTATATAAGCAATGGTGGCAAAGAAGAAAAATTATTCACAAGCGCTTTAAAAGCCTTTCAGTGCTATAACCGCATAGTTATGGCACAAAGGAAGCATTTGGATGATTTTTTACGTGGTAGAATTATCGGACGACTGGAATGTGGACGTACTCAGCTGGAAGTATCCGAGGAACTTGGAATCGCCCAGAGTGTCATCTCCAGGCTTTGGCAACGATTCCAAGATGATGGTAATGTGAGTAGATGTTACAGCACAGGTCGCCTCCGAGTTACAACGCAGAATGAGGACCGGTATTTGGCAGTTACTGCCAAAAGAAACAGACGGAGCACAGCATCAGACCTATCTCGTCAGCTCTCTTCAGTTCCTGGTACGACAGTTTCAAGGCAGACCGTGTACAGACGCTTAGGGCACATTAGTCTATATGCTCGTAGGCCTGTCAGATGTGTTCCCCGTACCGCAACTCACTGTCGCTAGCGATTAACCTGGAGTAGAGAGCATGCATTGTGGACACCGCAACAGTGGTCTTGTGTGATGTTTTCCGACGAGTCCAGGTTTAGTTTGCAGTCTGTCGTGCCGGTCTTTCATATGGAGAGCGCCAGGTAACCGTTACCACCAAGAGAACACCATTGAACGACACCGTTACGGTGGTGCAGGATGGCTCGTTTGGGGAGGAATTATTCTTGGTTCCAGAACTGACCTGCATCTTCAGAGTGTAACGATGGCAGGCCACATCTATCGGGATGTCATTCTGGAACAACATGTGCGTTTGTTTCGGGGCACCATGGGTGCTGAATTTCTGTTTATGGATGACAACGCTGTCCTCACCGTGCAAACATTGTAGACGAATGCCTTCATTCGGAGGATATCACCCGTATGGATTGGCCAGTATACTCACCGGACTTGAATCCAATAGAGCATGTGGGGGATATGCTTGGCTAACGAATTGCAGCCCGTCAACCCCCTTCCACCTGTCTACCGGAACTTCGGAGGGCATTGCTTGATGAGTGGTGTATGTTCTCCAAGATCAGATTGATAATTTGATACTCAGCATGCGTAGGCGTTGTAAAGCCTGTATTGCATCGTCCGGGAGACATACTCCATATTAACCATCATACTAACCATGTTATACTGTTTTTTGTAAATAGGTTCTTTTTTGAAATTTGCTCCAGGGAGTTAAAATCGCAATTTTTATTAATTATCTCAAACATATAGCATCTTTTTTGCTCTTTACCTTTTGTTTAATAAATAGACTTATACAAATAAGTCAAATTTGTTTTGCTTCTGTCTCTTTCTTTGCCTGAACTTCATTATTCTTAATTTATGGACATGAGTGTATTAACATGAAGTACGTTATTGTACTTTTTTTTTTTATCATTAGATGTTTGTCTGATTGGTGTATATCTCTATCTCTTCATGACTTGTGTATTAAATTAATCTACTGTTTGTTCTCTAAGTTGTTATAAGCATTTATAGCCTACCTATTCACTTAAATCCAGACACGCTGTATTAGAAACAAGTCTAGGGGTGCGTGGGCCATTCGAGTATTGTGACTTTTTAAGCTTATTTTGTCATGGTTGCAGTATGAAGAGGGAAATTATCCTGTCTATTTTAGAGGATCGACTTGGAGAATATCACAGCAGGTTGGCGAACATTCATTGTGCCAATAATCACCAAGTCAGTCCTATTTCCAAAGCATTATTCTCTGTATTATATAGATCCGTGTAACGCTTTTTTCCCCTTCTGAGTAAAAGCAGCGGAATCGGTGTAGTTATCATTCTGCTCCAAACAAAATAGAGACTTATAGCCGAACACAATTGTGTGCCATTTGCTTGTCCTTTGCGTCTAACAGTATACGAAACTTCTAACAGTACAGCTTTTGTCGACTATGAAATTGGGTGAATAGGATGCATCATAAGGGAGTCTGAAAATGCTACCCAGCGTCAAGCAATATGTTTGTAATTGTGAAGTAACTATATCCACATCACGTATCTGGAGAGGTTTCTGCTAAAACTGGTTATAACATTAAATATACAACTCGATGTGTTCTACGGTTCTAAATATTAATAATTTCACTATAAGCGTATATGTGTTTATCTTATATTTAATTTAAATTTAAACACATTTTTTTCTTCTAAAAATGTGTCAAGAATTTTTAAAAATATTTTGATGTTATTCGTTTGAGAACTATTTTGTTTTGTAAACACTTTTGTTTTTAAATAATTTTTAAATTCTATTTCAGATGATCTGAAAAGTTCAAAAAGAATACCAATTTCTAAAAAGATTAACTTGTATGTGGAACTGATTAAAATATATTGTGATTTAAATAAACAAGTATGTTATATTTTTGTGTATTCGTACAATATTTACAATATTCGTATTAAAATATTAAAAAAGGAGTATTTTTTTTTACCTTGTTGTGGTATTTCCACATAATTTTTAAAGTGCTATTGTAATATTTTTGCAGAAATACACATTTCCACTTTTAAAATAACCTTTTGTTATATTTAATCTGAAATAAAGTTACTTTTTAAAGATTAAATATATATCTCAATTGTTTTATTCATGTATACATATTACATATTACAAAACTCGGTTTTGGTAGTAATTTTCTAAGACAGTTTTGCTGTTCAGTATGAATTGCTAGATGAAAAGCCTCCCTAAAAATTAAAATATTTTGTAAGTTATTATTTGGAGATATTGTGTGATAAAGCAGCTGCATTCATTAATTTAAAAATAAATACACACACACACTAAGGAGTTATTTTATGTGGATGAAAATCGGTAGGTGTGAATACATATATCGCGCTCGAAAATAAAGCGCTAACAGTACCACCAAAGTTGATTGTTTTATTTAGGAAACTCAACTAGAAGAGTAAGGGGAAAAATATCAATGTTGCGTTGGCCCATCTTTGACTATAGTTGCATTGTCTTATAGAGTCGGTGTATGCCCTGCTTGATTGCTTTCAATTCGTGTTACGCGTTCAAAATAATGAATTACATCGACACAATCCAGTGACTGTTGGATGTACCTGCTAATCGGATTCGAAAATTGTGGTACTCGGAATAGATCTGGCCATCACGCTTCTGAAAAAGTGATCAGCACCACTGAAGACCCGCTGTGTGGGGGGAGCAATGCACCTTAAATCTGTCGAGAGCTTTAACGTTCTCCCGTTAGTGTGGTGTGGTAGTTAGGAGAGGGGGTGCCAGCTCAGCTGTCGTCCTCGTCACTGGACCATGGTTCAAAATTATGAGGTTCGTCGCCAAAAGCCCTCGTGTGAACAGTGCGACGTTAATATTCACTCACTCACTCCGAAAACAAATAGTGAAAAAGCATAGGTTTGTAGCCGAGTATTATCTTGTTGAAACGTATGCCCAGTTCCGTGAAAGAAAGCGTAACACTTCGAAGCATCGTCTTACGGCATTAAATTAAGGATGTCACGGATAACAATACAAGTGGGACCCGGCTATCAAATGCAATATCACTCCATATCTTAACTGCTGATTGTCGAGCTGTGTGGTGGACCACAGTTTGGTGAGTATCTCACCAGCATCCTGACGTTTCGAAACACTTCTTTGCTGGTCGTCGAGGCTGAATTTGAAGCGAGATTCAGCTGAAAATAATTTTACTACAATCCGTGAGATTCGATTTCGAATGCGCACAGAACCACTGTAAATTCACCTGACGCTGTGCAACGGTAAGGATCAATCGGAGCAACGGTCTCTTCTTCATCCCTCTTTCGCTGAGTCATTTATGAATGGTTATTGCAGTCACTGTGTTGTTGCTTATGCAACCTGATCGACAGTAACTATCAATGTCCACGAAATTCATCGCGGCTAAGGGCTAGAATTTTACGCCTGTCGTTAGCCTTAGCTTTGAGCCCATTAAGGTGACAGAGTGAACTATAGTCAAATAGAGCGTCAGGAAGGTAGCAATCAACCGAAAGCAACGCCAGAAAATGAGGACAGAATGTTTGTACGATAGGCGCTCACAGTCCTAATGCTCCCTTATTAATCGATGTGTAACAAGAACCACAGTGACTGCTACAGATTGATTGATGATAAGGGCGCATTAGGACTGTGAGCGCCTATCGTACAAACATTCTGTCCTCATTTTCTGGCGTCGCTTTCGGTTGATTGCTACCTTCTTGATGCTCTATTTGACCATGGTTCACTCATTTTTGCTAACATCATAGAATGGTAGCTTCATTCCGACCTAAATGTTTGTACGATCCTTCGATTTGACACCCATCTTCTCCTTTAGTCCATTTGCAAATAGCTCTCCTTTAGCTGTCTCAAATAGGGACATCTGCTCGTACTGTTCGCGAATCCGTTCACGTGGAAATTTTACGTACCATTGAATATCCTCCGGACAAACCAAAATATTTAATTTCTAGAATATATATAGATCGATAAATAATCAGTAATCATATACTGGGGATTGTCAAAAATCTAGGAGTAATGTAATGCTAAACTATAAATAGAAGTATAACAAGACGGTATAGATCAGAGTTAAAGGGCTACAGTAATACAATAGCAAATTCTTAGTCTTGGAATATATAAAGAAATTTTACTAGCACAGTCATCGTAGCTCTCACAGAGCTCGCAACGTTAGATGCGAACCTTTCTGGTTCGATTTCAAAGCTGAGACAGTTTAATCCAGACACTGGATTTTTAATTTAAAATATTTTTTATTGTGGGTATTCTTTTTGAAACTTTTAATGAAGATTATTCTACATAGAATGGTCCTCTAAAATATAAGTATTGAGCTCCGCAAATTGTATTTAATTGATTTCTGTTTGGTGTTACAAGTTGCTTGAATTAACAAAACTCCGTTATTGTTAATATGTTTGCTATAATTCTTCACATCTTTATGACAATATATACACATATACTGAAATGCCAAAAAAGTCATGGAATATGCATCTGGGATATAACATCTGGAATTCCTTTTGCTCGACAAAGAGCAGCAACTCGATGCGGCATTTGTTCGACTGGAACTTGGTCTATCACGAACTATTAGCGTTAGACAGTTTAATGTTTCTCGCTGTGTGGTTCAACGACTTTGAAATTAAATCAAATCTGAAAAATTCAGTCTCAAAATCTGTTTCAAGTTCTCCCTCGTGTTATAACAACTACCTATGATCTTCAGAGCTTTCTTCGTGAAAAAACGAAAGCATTACTTGAAGAGTTTAGTCTACCATGGCCACAGAAGATGCCTTCACGGTGAAGGTCTGTATGCAAGAAAATCGTTTAGATGCATCCCATTAAAATGAATAAAAATAATCCTATTGAATTGGGTTAGAGGGCATGTGGATGGAGCAAAAGAAGAATGGCATTGTGCACTTTTATAAAAAGGCCCAGATTCTTTTAGAAAAGGATTCTCGCGTGAGGTACCCTATGCTGCTGCTATTGGTGATAATTTTATTCTCTTGAACACAATAATGTTCGGCCACATCGATCTATATGACAGATATCATTTTGCTTAGGCACTCAGCAAATGGAATGACTCGTGCGCCAAAAAATCAGTCATCTTCTAATAACGACTTGATTCTCTTTTAACTCTGATCACGGAAAATATTCTTCTTGGCCTACTAATATACTATAGAAGCCTTTTCTTATTTTTCTGTGATATGGGGGGGATCTATTACTGCTGAAGTCTATTTTTTTCAGCGAATGTCTGATTATGTAATGGCTTTGTGATGCGCATGCATTAAATTCAATTGTAATTTTTCACGTTCTTGTCCGCCTGTTGCTGCAGTTTATGGGCGTGTTATTCTACCGTTCATCAGTCTTTTCAATCGAAGTTCTTTCTCAATTCCCACTCTCTGAACACCCCAAATACCGTTAGGAGAGAAATTTCTAATAGCTGTTGTTTCAGACATGCTGGCACCAGCTCTTTTTGCACTGACGATCGATCATCCCTTGTTCAGAATCATTTACATTTCTCGTTTTCTGCTTAACATTAAATTCCACAAGAGATAACTATGTCGTCTGAAGCAGAGCTTTAGGAAGTTGCTTATTAAGCGACTGTGTCTTGTTATATTCTTCTACTTCGCTGTCAGACTGATTTTTTTAAAATAAAGGATGTCTGTAATTTTTAGCTTCTCAGTGTATATATTAGTAATGATCGTATTAAAAAAATTTCATATGTAATTTATCAAATTCAGATTTGGAAATTTCAATTTGTTTGCACTAAAAATGTATTTGCTTTCAAGGATGCTGCCAATTCTGCTATTCATGAAGCTAACACACTGTTCCGTGATACTCCAGAATTTGATCGTCTTCGATTTGCAGTTGCATATTTTGCTTTATCACGCAATGATGTGAACTGTGCTCTAAAAATTTTGGAGGAAATCAAACCTGACAAATCATGTTATTTTGAGGCTTTGAAGCAACGAGCAGAAATATATTTAAACCAAAGAAAAAATAGAATAAAATACATTAATTGTTATAGGTACGTATATTTGTTGAAGCATTTATCCTGATATTTTATAACCTCTTAATATTATATACATTAAAAATGTACATAAAGATTAGATTTCATAAGATTTGTGTACATTGTCTAAACATGAAATTTAGTTTGAAAATTTTTAGTGCCGTTCCATACGGCCCATGTGCTTATGTGTTGAATTCCCTTAGATGTGAACAGATTTCACGTCTAAGAGCATTTCAACATAGGACAAAGGAAATTTATGTTGCTGCCAATTTTATTATTTTTTTCATAATTATACATTAAAGAATATAATATTTTTTTAAGACATGGCAACTCTAAATCTGGCTTTAAAATTTCTTTCCTGAAATATTATCTCCAGAATTTCTATATGAAAAATTAAGTTGTTAAATGTTATTGGTATATTGCTAAATGTTATTGGTATATTCATTGAATATATTTTTATCCATAGATGATATTTTAGAGTACCAGTTTTACAAAATTTATTGTAACTAACAAGTGATATTTCATACATACATATAGTATCTAAGAAATATCAATATTTATAAAAATTGTTGCGGCGGATCATACATTTTTTATCATTTGTGTAATGAGAACTGTGATTTATTTCTGGAAGAAAATTGATTCGGATTTAAGTTACCAAACATTTTGTAAAGAAACTTAATAGTGATTGAGAATTTAAAATAATATTCAGAAAACTGAGCATATTTGACTCCAATGCCAACATATCTTTCTTTCTCTAAAGATTTGAAACAGAAAAGCACTTTTTTTTGTAAGAATTTTTTCCCCATCAAACTGTATTTAATCACTTGATTTGTTTCATAGAATTTTATTTTGTGAATTATCATTTCTTGGAATTGGGAACTTTGAAAATGAATTATTAATGTTTATTTCATTAAGCATTCACCTTTTTCCATAAAATTTATTCTTGGATAAAAGTTTTACAGTTTTGCTCGTATGAAATGTGTCTTTTGATAATAAAAGTTGTTAGTATATATATATATATATATATATAATAATTCAGAATTATTTAAATGCTAATCGTATTAATTATCTATTATAATTTTAAAATTATTTAGTTAAGAGCTACAATTCAATTTTAAGATGGGTTTTCATTTGTGTGTTAGGGAAGCCGTAAAAGAAAAGAACACTCCAGAAACTCTAAATTTATTGGGAGATGCATACATGAAAATTCAAGAGGTGTGCTTTTTTATTTCTAATAAAAGAAATATAATTTTATTTATGATTTCTATTCATATATCTTTGGGAATTTAATGTAAATTTCATTTGCTTCTATTAGCCAGAAAATGCTGTTGAAGCGTACGAGCTAGCTCTAAAACAGAACCCTAAGGATTCTGATTTAGCGAGCAAAATTGGCACTGCGCTGGTTAAAACTCACAATTACGAGAAAGTAAGTAGCATAATATATATATATAATATATGTAATAATTCCCAGTAATATAATCCTTTTAAATATCTTTTAACTATCTTTGGTCCATCCCTTCAGGACCGAACTTCAATTAATAAGTTAGCCAGCGCCTAACGAGAATATTTTAAACTACATCTAGCTACCCACTCAGATCATGTGATTTGAGCCGCCTATAAATAGCGAGATTCCTGGGGACCGTTTTTTTTTCGCTTCTGTATTTTGTCTGCGTAAAAACATGTAGCCGGCTGTAGTGTGTTTGTGTGTGCGTATAGTGTGTCATCCTTGTCTTGCTTAAATGTTTTCAAGATGTATAATAAACAGATTTGAATAGCCCCATGACTGCCTCTTGGATAATATTTATTATGCCTCACCAATCTCATATAAAGTATTCATTACAACATCGCCATATTACACACACATATATATATATATATATATACACATATAATTTCCTTTTTTGAATTAATTTACTTTGAAACAGTTAGATAATTTTTTTTCTCAAATTTATGCTGCTTCTTTTTTTCAAATTATGCACTTAAAAAGTTAAAAAAACTTTTTGTAATAAAAAAAATTGTAAAAAATTAAAATTTATATATTTATTACAATATAGCTCTTCAAAGAAAATTAGGAGATAAATCTTCCTCATTGGAATGAGAAAACCATAAATGAAACACTCTTACCCAAAATTTATCTTTATCTGATATTATAAAATATATCTTTTTCATTGAAATGCAAAAAAGACGAAGAAACTGAATAATTTATGGTGATTATTTATAATATAGCAAATCAATTTACATTTAATTATGTTTATTGTGCTCTGTAATGACTGGAATATGTATCTTTTTTTCAAGGAAACATCATCCTAAAAGAGGATAAAGATTTTTTTTTAGTTTAAAAATGAAAGAGTTGTTTTGATTATAAATGTATTTAATGAATTTGAAGACTGTCTTTAATTCTAACTTAGCTACAGATATGAAATACGAGTTTTCGAACGAAATATTTTGATTTATCTTATTTTGAGTTCCTTCTTCAACTTTTAAAAGGAACAAAATACCAAAAATGTAATATTTAAATTCCCTTAAATATATTTAGTCTCTTTTGTTTCCTTTAGATATTTTTGTTGATTTCTTCAGTAATTTTTAAAATACATCTGTTTTTTAGGCCGTCACTTATTATAAAGCAGCTATTAAGAGTGGTGGGCAAGAAAACTTAAGGTAAGGAATGACTTTTTTTAAAGTGAAATTTCTATCTTATTTATTCTTTTGTAACTAAATTCCTTTATAGGTACGATTTATGCTCTTTGTTATGTACAATAAAACGCTTCAAAGAAACCGAGGAATTGATAAATTCTGCTCTGGAAAATGGCCGTGGAGGTAAGAATTGTTAATTTTTTAGTATTTTTTATCATTTCATTTTGTTCTTTTTAAAGTTTGTAGCTTATGTAGCTGTGAGAGTAAAATGATATATTTATAGTTACTATTCTTCCAAAAGAGGTTATAATGTAAAAGCATCTCTGTTATCTTTAAATAACTATTGAACACTAATTTTCTAAGAAATAATTAAAATAAATTTCATTGCTTCCCCAAGTGCAACAATTTTTAAAATTTAAAATTGTGGTCTATGAAGTTTTATTTATAGCTTATAATTTTAAAAAAGAAAGAATTTTATACCTTACTTATATGAATCATCATCTTTGGGCCATTGTTTGCAAATGCTTGAAAAACATATGTGTATTTTTTTGTAAACCTTCAGAACTCAAGCAAACCCAAAACCCCGCAGAATAGTATTTAGAGTACCTTTTGTATCATTTTTCTTAATTGGTATAAAATAAAAGAGAGTGATCGAATTTGGATGATTTAAGAAATAATATTTTTTTGTTAACAATTCTTTCAATAAATACTGTTTAGTGTTCTTTGGAAAGTATGCGAAAATGCCTTAATTTTTGCACACTAATGTATCTCATTCGATGTATTTCACATTGTACATCTGCTATGAGCTAATAAAATTAAGTATATTAGAGGAATTCAATTATAAGAGACGTGGTAAAACCCTATATTTTCAATTGTTTGAGTATGTAATTTGTAACAAATTTTCATCTTTCCAGTTGATAATCTGAATTGGTTGGCAATGGAATCAAAGTATCTGTGCCTTTTGTCTGATGTCTATTCGAAAATGGAAATGGAAGACCAAGCAATGAGTACTCTTCAGAAAGCATGGGGAGTCCAAACTCGGTGAATTAATTATAATTATTTTTTTAATATTTTGAGTTTTAAGTGTGTGAAGTTATAACAGATACTAATACTAAAAGAAATTTGGTTGGCTCTTTTATCATTTTATTTTTAAGAGCCTGTAAAAGTAAAAATTCCATCATCTAATCCATATATTATGATAAAAATATTTTTGGGGAAATTATTCGTTTATTGTTTTTTGAATACACATATTTAACACATTATTTTAACTATACAGTTTAGTATGAACTTTTGAACTAAAATTCTTTTAAGTGCAATTTGATTATTTTAATCTTTTCAACTGTTTTAACTGTATTTTAATTTAAATTTTGCAAGTAAATTTGTTTTATCAAAAATATTCTTGCATGTTAAACTCTGATTTTGCTTTAGAGATGTTCTTAAATTTAAATTTAGTAGAGATTTTAGGAAAAATTAATAACAAATATCTCTTGTTATTAAATGTTATTAATAATTAATTTTTCGATATGATACATAAAATTCTGTTTTCTATTCTATTAAATTGCAATGTTTATTATAAGTTAAATTTTTCTAAGCTTTTTTTAATACATTTTTTTAACATTTCTTATTACTGCTTTCTAATCAGTAATGAACTTCATTTTAAAACTAATTTCATTATTCTTGTTTTAAAATTGCACTGTGTAATTTCATTATTCTCTATTCAGTTTCAGTGAACAAATGTTATCCTTAAACTTTTAAGAGTAATTTAAGCAATTCCTTGACTTTTTAGGTAGTTTTCATAAAATGCTCTTAGAATATTTAACATTGGATTAGAATTACATAAATAATAATTTTTCTCACTTAAACATTTGAAATATTTTATATTACCTGGCTGTAAATTTATTCTATGCCAGACAAGAAAAGATGATTATTTAAAAAATAATACTATATCATAAATTGCAATAACTGTTTTAAGCAAACATTAATAGTTTCGATTGATAGGCATTAAATTCAGTTTATACATTAATTTTTTTGCAGTATATTTCTATTAGTATTTTATTTATTTGTTTGTAGAGTCTTAAGGAAGGTTCATATGGAACAAGCAGATGCCGATGAACATCGTAAGAAAGCGAAGGAGTAAGTTGTAAGAATTAGTTTATATGTGTTCACATTGTGTAGTAAAAGAAAAAAGGCTGGTTTAAAACAAATGTTTACTTTTTAAGGATTTGTTGTCAGCTAGCAGTTTATGCATCGAGGAAAAAGGATTATGGCAGTGCTGTGCAGTTTTATAGAGAAGCTCTTACATTTGATGAAAATGATACAGAAGTAATTTAAAGATTTTTGTTTAAATTTGATTTTTTTGAAACTTTTTCTGGATTTGTTTTTTCAAAAAGGAAAAAAATATTTCCTTTAAACACAAAGGAAAAAATAAACACGTTATTGTTTATTTAAGCACTTTTTGAAATTTCTTGTGTTGTATTTATTTAGTTTACACATCTATTTTTCTAACAATGAATATGTTTCACAGACAACTTATTTGAAAAAATTTAATGCACCTTCTCTCAAATATAAAATGCTATTTATCAGAATTTTGTTGGACTACGTCAAAAATATAATGATATCTATTTTTTTTTGTGTGGATACCATTAAAGTTTCAGTCATAAAAATGTACTGTATTTAGAACAAAGTTTTTAAAAATAAAAACACATGATGTATTTAAATTGCTAGTAAATTTAAAGATTATTTCTGAAAAAAACCCTTTTTATAATTTTTTTTTGCATTGAGCTTTTCACAATTAATTTGAAAGTGTCAAATGATTTATTTATAAAATTAAATATTTATTATGAAATATATATTTAGGAGGTGTATTTTACATGTTATATTATGAATAAAATTATTATTATTCCTAATGAATATTTCCTAAACATTAGGTGTTTTTTTAAAACTCCAAAACATAGGGTTAAAAAAAACACCATCTCTAAACTGAGATATGAGTAGAATGTTAACAGAAAGAGGCAAATGTGGTCCAAATAAAATTTTCAGTTATAAAATTTCCTAAATTTTCTATATATTTAAAATTGTTTATTATAACTACCTGATAAGAATTCATACTAATTTTCGTTGTTTGTTTTATTTATCTTTTTTGGAATGATGAGTGCAACATTGAGTTTAAGATTTTATTTATTTTTGCTGTACAATAATTTTGTTCTTAAAAAATTTTAATTTACGGCTTATCTCTTAAACAATGTTTCAAATTTAATTTCTTACTACATTTCAATTTTTATAAAGTAAAAAAAGTCAGATTAATTATATGAAATATTTTTATAAAATTATATAATTTTTCTGGGACATAGCAATCAAATTACTTCCCTATTACAGTAATTCATTATCATCCAATTTATTTTTGATCAAAACAGTTTTGTAAGCTTTTCTTAATTCCTTTTGGGCTGGAGAGTTTTTTTTTATGATCTTGTAAAAATTAATTTTCTTTTGTTTGTTGTTTAAGGAATGTTGTTTAAAAGAATTTATGCTAACTTTTTTTTTTGTATTTTATAGAATCTTTAATTTTTTTTCCTTCTACAAATATAAAGATCTACTTTTCTGTAATAAATGACATGACATTTTGATTTTAATTTTTCTGAGAATATTATTTTAGTTAAATATCGAATTTGTTTGTATATTACTTAATAATTTATTGTTCAATGTTTCCCAAAGATTCTTCTTGCTTTGGCTAAACTACAGTTCGAATCTCATGATATAGATGCGGCTCGCCAATATTGTGCTACTGTTTTAAGCAAAGACAGTGAAAATGTACCTGCTGCTGTTGTGAGTACCTGTTAAGCTAAGAAAAGTGCAATTCAATTTTATAATGACTTAAATTTGTTAAATTTTAAAATATGTGAGATTGATTTTAAAAGGTTTTTATTAGCATTTCTTTATATCATTGGCCTTTTATTACCTATATAAGAGTGTTTTACATATATTAAGTTTCATTTAAAACTAGCACTTTTTCCTTATTTCTTTTCATTAAACCTGGAATATGTAATTGAAAATTTTTGTTGAAATGTAATTCAAATGCATTTTTTTCAAGGAAAAATTGTCTTAAATGAATGGTATTGAAATTGCATCTGAACTAGAAATAATAATCATTTTGTTTCATTATTAATTACCTTTTTTTTATTGATCATTTTGTTATTAAATTATACATATTTACATATGCTGTGAAGTTAAATTTACTGAATGTTATATTTCAGTCTAGACTGAAATAAGCATATCAATAATGGATAAAGGTAACCCAGTGGCTGAGTGGTAACATATCGCTCGATAAATGAGTACCAAACTTGCTTGGAAACTAAACACTGGGGGTTTCGCGTCAAACTGACCACCTCACCAAAACATCTGCTCATGCACCTCTGAACCCAAAGTCATGAAAACTGAGTTGGGCCAGTAGGCATTGACCCTCATAGGCTGTTGCACCACTGAGTTTAGTTAATGGATAAAGGGAAAAAAATACAGTTTATACAATTGAATTCTTTTGCAGCTTATTTTTATACATCAAATCTCTCTCTCTCTCTCTCTTTGCAGTATATGATTAATTTCATCCACAAAAAATCACATAGTAACAAATATCAGTGCAATAAAATTCCTTATTCATTTATATCTTTATATAACATTAAGTTAATAGATAGAAATTATATACATATAAAATAATATGTGAATAGAAAAATAATCTTCGTGGATCATCAGTTTCATCTACCCATCATTTTCATTACAGTAATATTTTCCGAAACATATATTTTGTATTTTGTATTATTAAATATTAATTATTAAAGCAAGATGTCATTAATTATTCAAATGCATTTCATGTTTTCTTTTCATAAAAACATTTTCTGCTATTTTTTTGCTATCAGTATAAAAATATTGAAATCAGTTAGAATAAACCCAATATTCCTGTATGATTTATTTATTCTGTTTATTTTTAATTTCTTTATAGTCACAGTAAACTTTGAACAGTATTAATTGGCCTCAATTTATTTTTTACTTTCATTCTTATTATGGTTGCTTTATTTATATAGATGTTAGCAGATATGATGTTTGAAGCTGGTGATCTGCAGTCTGCCAAATTTCAATTCCAAAAACTTCTTGATATTAAACCAGGTAAGAAATAACTTTGACTTAAGAAATTTTCAAATATTTGCACTTTAAACTGCATTTCAAAAAGCAGTATTTAAAATGTAATGTTTTTGTTCTGAAGTTTATTTGTAATTTATGTGTGAATTAAGGTTCACTCTGTTTGGAAATTCATCTCTAATTAGATCTAATTTTTTTAGCTTTTTCTAAAGTCTTAAGTTTTCTTTGTTCTTATGAAGCAAGTTTGAAAATAGGTAGCTTAGAAGAGTTTCAGAAGAGATATGACCATAACAGAACATTACCTTTTCAATTTTATTTCATTTTTATATCTCCTAAAGTCAAGCATTGTACCATTAAAAAGAGAATGAACATTAAATTATAATAGAGGCCGAGTTTCATTAAATAGTATTTTTCTGTCATTCTTCCGTAATAAAGTCCCAAGTTTAATTATGTCGTAGAATAATTTAGTTGATTTACTACAAAGATAAGGACAGTATAAATATCCTATAATATGCATATATTTTTTTCTCCTCACATATACAGGAACTCGCGAATGAAATAAAATAATGAGATTCCGTTTGTATTTAATAAAGTTGGTGTTCTGTTTTATCGTATTTTCGAAAATTTATGAATACCAGCTTTGACAGAATTATTCAGACACTGCTAACCTACAGACAAGATTTAAAAGTATTTTGAACTTTTACCTTCGATTATCATTTTTTAAAAATAATCATGCAGTACATCTTCAAAGAAAGTAAACCCTGACATTTTTCGTAACCTGGAATAATTAGAGTGACTGTGAAATAACCATTTGGGAAAAATAAATCAAAATTATGGTTTATTCAACTTGAAGTGCAGTTTTTTAACAGTGGGATCTCTCAAGATTTTAGAATTTATCACACAGGATTCCAGCATTGGACAAAAATGCCTTGGAATGCATCGAAGATATTATAATCAATTCCCACAAACTCTAAAAAAATATGACATCAAAAACACTTTGTTATTCTGTTTGACAGACTCGGTGAAGTCCGTTTGCAGAAACTTTTATCAGCGGTGCAATTTGGCGATAAAAGGCAATTGGAACTCTTGCGTCGCATGCAAAATTTAGTTGGAAGCTCTTTTTCAGAAGATGTGTCGAAAACTATTTTAGCGTATACCTCATCAAGCCCAAACTATCCTTGCAATCAGTCAAGATACCTAAGCCAATACCTCTTATATGACCGATAAGATTGTTTCTTTGTATTCCATTTTGAAAATATGCTCTACGTCCGTCAGCCGTAATTTTGAAGTGAATTTGGATTTAAAAAAAAAAAATCGGACAATGGAAACGAGCATCTGAAAGCTCACTCAAGGGCTTAACATCTATATTTTTTTGAAATCAAGAAACCGATGTAAAACACAGTCTTTTCCCGTCAAAACAAAATTCACATTCAATGTGCTGATATCATTACAATTTTTGACAAGAGAACGAATAAGTGCACACGATCTTGCTCTTTTAGAAAATCCAAGACGTACGATGACTACCTGACAGGTTGCTCGCTAAAGCCGACAACCACGATCTACAGCAGGGGTCGGCAACCTATGACACGCGAAGCAATTTTCAGTGGCACGCCACCACTCTCTCTACAAAATTATAAGATAAAGCTAAATCACTCTGTCTCTTCTTTCAACGCCTCACACATTTTTATATAAAATATTTATTTTTTACTTTCAGTTCTCTGCCATAAAACGATTCTGCTGAATCAGCTTTCATGTAGTTTGTGTGCTTTATGTAAAAGAAAACATCTTTTGTGTGTTTAAATGTTACTCATTATTAGTGTTAAATATTCAACGCAAATCAAAACTATTGCGTAATACTTGTACAATGAAGTATCATTCATTACTGTGCAGTGAATAAAAAAAGAAAGTAGTTCGTCCTTTACCCACCAAAAGTTTCGGCATCGACGAAAGAAAAAACAAATGTCTTGGGTAGAAATCAAAATTCTGCTTAACTTACGTTTTGCAGCTGAAATATGATAAATAAAAATTGTTATTCTATCAACATATTTAATTTGGATTGAAAATGAATTTGGTGAAAAAGCTGCTCGTGGGATAATTAGGTACGGTGAGGGAATCTAATTTCATATCAAATGCCCTTTTAAATATATATTAAAAGCAACTACAATTTTTGAGTGATGTGTGTGTGCTTAAGAAATCATACAATTATTTTATTTTATACTTTTAGTGTGAATCAAGAGTTAATAGAAATATATATTTGATCACTATTTTTTTTCTTCATATTATTCTAATGTTCTCGATTAGACGTGCCAATATACGAATATTGAGTTCCATTACAGTCGAAAGTTGAATATAGTTTGATGCACGTCGTGATTTTTAGGTTACTTATAACTTTGTCACGTTGTTAGTTTTATTGTGAAAACTTGTATTGTTTTGTATAATTATTGCGACAATTCATAGTTAGATATTGAATCAAATGGCGAGTAAAAAAAGAAAGCTTGGTGTTCTTGGATGAATTTGGATTCGTTCAACAAAAATATCGCTCTGTATGTATGCCATGTCGCGAAAATGTTGTATGTCGTATGTCAAGTGTACAAAGACATTTTCAAATGAAACAGCAGGTCACATTTACGAATTCTAATGAGAAATGTGTAGTTTTAGAGAGAGCTGTTTCTGGATATAAAAAGGAAATTACATTTTTATGTCAAACAATTCCCGTTTGGGTTCCACCTATCTATGTGAACAAATTTTTTCTCATGAAATACAAGTATATTTTAAGTCCAAAGAAATTGATTAACAGCTAAACATTCAGAATTCTATATCAATTTGAAAGTCACAATTTATACCCCAGATATTGCTAGATTAAGTAGGGCTCTGCAATGTCAAGGTTCGCATTGAAATTTTAATTTTTTTAACTATGTTGCATGAACGCTTATATTTTATGTTGTTTATTTCTAATTTTATAAATATTTTTAAAAATGCATAATACACGCCCAATTTTATATTTTATTTATATTGAAGATTAGTCATATACTTTACGTTTACTCCTTGTTTTAATAAAAATTCTTAAAATATACATATTTATGTGTACAGTTTTAAATTTTTATTTATATCGAAGGAATAGTTATATTTTATGTTGTATATTTTTGTTAATAAATATCTTTAAATGAAGCATAATTAACGTCTAAATCCGTATTTTTGACCTTTATTCCCTAACTCTGCATGTATTGCCATGGGAATCGAATTGTTTCAAATATTTCCTATTGCATGGCACGCTGAATCATGGTGGTAGGTTGGTTTGGCACGGCACAGCTAAAAGGTTGCCGACCCCTGATCTACAGTGTTCTCAGATCCTGTTCGATAATTTAAGCGAGACATATTCTTATGAACACCGGAGCTAACGTATTTGTTATCCCATGCAAAAAGAATCAAAGGAGAAAGGCTATTGATCTGAAATTATTTACTGCTATATAATTCCTCTTTAAATATATTTGAATCTAAGATTTTAACTGTAGAACCCAGTCTTAGACAAATATTTTCTTGGACTTTTATCATCGCCGATGTCATACGTCTAACTATTGGTACTGAATTTCTGAATAAACATGGGCTACAGGTCTTTTTTATGGGGCAATTATTCTTTCCTGTATTGGAATAAAAAAAGTATTGAATTTTTTAAAATGAAACATGTTTTATTTTTTAAAATGACAGTATTGCTGTAATAAAGGTATTTATTTTTTTTAAACTATGAATCAAAGAACTTCATTATTCATTTCATAATAAAGTACTTTTATGGAAAACATTTCATTTTGACCTTTTATGTTACAAATAATTCAAATGAGTACATTATGAGATCAAATGGCTTAATTTTTCTGTGAAACAGTGTTAAAAACTAACACTAATTTAAGTGATTAAATGAAGTTTATACAAATAATGTTTTCTTAAATTGGGTAAAATAAACATAGAAATAAAATATATTTTATTTTGAAAGGAGTAGATATGGTTTTGAATGAAAAAGAGTGTATTGTATAAAAATGATTAGGTATAATAGATTTATTAGTATCTAAAAGGATAAGGTATTCTGTTTACCAAAATGTTGTTTTATAGAAGAAAACTTGCTTATTAGAAATTCAATTTCAATACAGACCTTTAAGGAAACAATGGCTTCTGCTATACGTTTTAATGTAATTTAAATGTAATGTCAATATTAAGTGAGATACGAGAATGAATGAGTTAGGCGTTCTAGGGTTATGGTAATCTATTCGTCTCTCAGAATAGAATGTCTGTTGCCAATGATTCGTTCTGTAATGTTAATGTAATAATAAATTGTGTATTTAAAGATTTAATCAAAAAATTGCATTCTGGAACCCAGTCTTAATCCTGAAATTACTGTACTTAATGTGCTTTATGATATTTTAGTAACATTTAGAAAGAAAGAAAAGAAGAAAGAAATTTTAATATTTGTACATTAGTTTGTAATTTTAGTTCTTGATAAAAAAAAGTTGCACTACTCTATATTTGTACAGTTATTATTCATTTCAAATTATAGTGGGAATATTTATTTAGGTATATATTTTTCAATGTCCTCATTTTTGACTGTTTACATTGAATTTTCGCATAGGATACTTCTTTTTTATACTATTTAAACAGGATTCACACGTATTATTGCTTTAGTTTAATTAAAATTTTTCTAATAGTCGTTGATATGCAATTCATGATGGGTATATAGGAAGAATATATATGCTACGTTTTTGTGATTCATATATTTGTTATTCCTTGGATGCATTTAAATGTGTGATTTTTTCATTCTTTCTCTTGGATTAGATTTCTTTGAAGCAATAGCAAGGTATATCGAAGTAGTACGGAGATTAGGGAAGTTAGAGTATGCTGAAATGTGTCTGAAGAAAGCGGAATCAGTTTCTTGCAATCTCAATATTGATCCTGGATATTATTATTGTAAAGGACTCTATGAATGGTGAGTAGCAGTATTAATCTTATCAAACTTTTAATTTGCATCTACTTTTTAGCTCATCAAAACTCCATAATGCAACACTAATATCAGAAAAATTCATTTATATAGATCAGAAGTTAAGCTTTTAATTTTAAGATATATTTTATTATTTCTGAATTTCATTGTAACTATTCCTTCAAAATTTTAATTGATTTTGCTGTTGTTTAAATTTTATATTTTAGGAAATTACTTATCTTCCACAAATATTACTGGTGAGCCATATATATCTTAATTAATTAATGTTTTTGATAAATGCAAAATGAATTTGTGTAAGAAGTGGATGCATTAATCTTATAATATTGCTCTTTAAAAACATTAATATCAATTGAATTTTTGTATTATGTTGGTGCTAACTTGTACATTGTAATTACATGAAGTGTTATAGTTCCCTTTTCTCCTTTCTATTTAATGTTATTATATGAAATCATTTATTAAATCTTCGACTGTACTCAAGTATCATTAAGTTACAACTTGTGACTTCAGTTATTTGGCACTGAGGAATACTCTTAAATGAAGATAACATGTTATGTGTTTGGTCCTTTTGGTTTTATATATTTTATGTAAAATCAGCAGTTCGTAGAGTTTTAAACATGAAATTTATCATTCAATAATTTTTTGGTTCCGATTTCAAGTTTTAATGTTTTAACACATTATTTACAAAAAAAAAAAAATTTTTTTGAAGAACATTTTTTGCATCATTTTCTAAATTAAAATTTGGCCAGTTGTGCTTAGGTTCTTTGATTGTTTATGTTGAAGATTTCGTTTCATTTATAATTCGTTTTTTTTTTCTTATTAAACTTTCAAAATTTCTTCAGTATTTTTTGTTTTTATTTCTATATTTAGTCATGAAAACTAATTTCTCATTTATCAAAAGGTTGGAATGATAAAAGAGTTAAACATAAAGGAACATCTTTTAAATTACTGCATTTTGATTCATTGAGTTCAAAATCTGCGAAATTTTATTTGACTGCTTCTTTACTGTAAAATTTTCTGCTGTAGCAAATAAATTTTCTATTCTTTATAGTAAAGTGACCACCATTTATAAAATCTAACTGTAAGGTTTATTTAGTTTTCGTAGTTATAACAGAAATTTGGCGTGTTGAGATTTATAATTTATAAAGATATGTATATGTATTTTTTAAAAAAATTTTCTTAGTTAAATTAAGGTTTATTGGTTAAGAATCAATACTATATAAATTGATGTTGTATTTTTCTTATTGAATTTGAACAATATCGGGATATTCCTTGTAAAATGTATGTAATTAATTTATTTTTAGGTATACAGGAAATACATCTGATGCTCTTAAGTGCTTTAACAAAACACGTAGCATTCCATTGTGGGGGCAAATATCATTGTGCCACATGATAGAAATATGCATTAATCCTGATAATGAAAATTTTTCTGGAGAAAATGTTGATGTCGATGGAGATTTGATGTAATATATAATTTTATACTAAAAAAAATATTTTATTACAGAATACCATTAAGACAGAAGTTTTCATAAGCCTGAAGATTGCAACTAAAAACTATTTTATTATTTTCTGTAATTCATTGTACCTCAATAATTATTATTCAATTTTAAATTGTATTTAGAAGCATATTTGTCTCTCAAAATTGTTTCGTTTTTAGTTTTAGAATATATTTTTTGATAAAAGTATTTAATTTATTATTAGTACAATAAAACTTTGTAAAAGAAGTGGTAGTCTCATTTTGTAGTACAAATATCTTATGTAATTTTCAGAAACTCTTTTTTCAAACTTTATGTTTATGAAACATTATGAATAAAAAGTATGCACATTTATCAAACATTATGAGTAAAAATTATGCACATTTTTGAAGCTGTTATGAATAAAAAGTATGCACATTAGCCTGCTTCCAATTTTTTCTATAATTTGTAACAAAATATTTCATAGCATTTTACATGGAAATTAAATATGCTGAGCATGGAAATTAAATATGCTCAAAATTAATTTTGCTATGTTTATTTAAATTAATAATTTTTTCTTTTAAATATATTTAGCTTTTTTCTATGTAAATTTTAATTTAGTTTGAAGGAAAAAGCAGTTACTTCTCAAGAAGGCAATATACGAACAGCAGAAAAATTGCTTCTAGTAAGTATTTTTCTCATAGTTTTTTTTATAAATTAACCGATTTTGTTTCTGTACTTTTTTCCAGAATGAAATAAACACACACAAAAAAATATGTATAATTCACCATGCAGAATCTTTATATTATTTTGTATAAGGGTCTTTGATGAAAGGAAGACTCAAATTTAAATTCTCGACTTGTAATTTTATCTATTAGTTTACCATGACTTGATTTTTTGGAGTAGTGATTTATTCAGCTGATCATTTATGGCATTTTTGTCACATATTTTATTAATTAATCCATCTTGAGATTACATGAAAAAAAGTTTAAAATACCTTCTCTTTTCGATTATTCTTAGTTTTTCAAGTAATTAGTTTATGCTACATAGTCAAAAGTCATGGGATAATTAGTAAGAAAAAAATTTCCGAATTATTAAGTCAGTACTTAACAAAATACTTAGGCAAGTTATATATATACTACAACACAAACTTTTAAGGGAAGTTTCGATGATTTGTGTATTTAGGCGTCACCAAGTTGAAAAGTAAAAAAAGATTGCGATTACCCTTAATAAAAAAAAATCTAATCTTTCAAAATGAATTCTTTTGGAATAAGTATATATATAAAAAGTTCTTTTTTTATGAAGTTATATAAAAGATTTTTATTTCAAATTTTTCTTGGTGCTTTTTGTTATAATATCCATAATTTGCATTCAAATTTCATTAACTTACAGAAAGGTGGATAGCATACAAGTAAAATATTGTAGTGAAATTTAAATTGTGAATATTATATAGTGAAATTAAACATGAAATATTCATTGAGATATGAGCATTTAAAGTAAATAACTATTTACTATGCATGCATAAAAATACTGATATATTTTTTCTATAATTTATTGTCAGTATATACAGTGACTTATATAAAATATCCAGTTCCAAATTCAAAAAGAAATGTGATATAGTGAGCCTTATTTCTGTTACTTTCTTCAAGTTGCTAAATGATAAGATGTTTTCCTTAAAGTGTCATTTTTAATTATGAGTTAGTTAATTGTATTGAATTACATAATTTACTAATTTTATAAATATATACATATAATATTTTGATAATATTTTTGGTACATAGTTTTTTATTCTTTAAACAAAATACTAAAATGGAGCTTTATATTAAGTGTTTTTTTATACTTATTAATAAATTTTATGTAAAGGATATTAATTTTCCTTAGTGGGTTCAAAATGGAATTTATTCAGGTGTAAATGCTCAATCTTAAAAGTATGGTAATTTTAATATTCATTTTTGTTCTTTGACTCTGATAAATTTTGAATGTTTTATATTGAATTTTTTTGCCATTTGATTAACAGGAATTGAAATCAAAGTATGGTGCAAATTTGAATACTCGTGTTTTTAACAATTTGATTCGACTTGCAAAACGGAATAAATTAGAGGCTGAAGCTGCTTTGAATGATTTCATTGAGATTTTGACTGATGAAAGATATGTAAGTCTGTAATACATATTTTGATTTTACCATTGTTTAACAGTTTATTTTGTTTTAAGTTCTTTTCTAAATATAAATAATTCATCACAAAAACTTGTAAGTTATATTATATAAGCTCCCATCTTATACATTTATTATTAATCTTTTTGTGCGACTGATTTGTTATACATTACACATAGTAATTTTACAATCATGTATTGATGCTTTTTTTTATAAATAAGAAATTAACAAATGAACTTTAAAGTAAACAGATTTATTTTACTTAATCAAAATACGACTACAATGGAAAGTAAAGAAAGAGCAAATATAAATGGCTTAGGCATTTTTAAACTTTTCTTGAGTTAAAGTCAATAAATAAAGTTGCTAAAGTGAACTGAACAAACATGATACAATTTATTAGTGAAAATTCTAGTGATTTTATATACATTAAGAACAGATGTACATCTTTTTATTTTCTTTTTAAAATTTACGCATTTTAATAATTAAAACGGGTTTGAAATTTTTTTGTTTATTTATGGTAAGTTATACTTCAGGGGAAAACAACTCCTTATAAATAGAAGCTTAAGATTAATTAGTATCTCACCAATATGAAATTAATACCTGAGAGTTATAGATGACCTCTGATCTGATTTAAGTATATTTATCTCTTAAGAGAAGAAATTAATATCATAGCAGTTAACTGTATATGACCTTTGTATATACATAGTTTATGTTGCTAATTATAGTATTATTAAGAGAGCATTTTAAGACTTTTCACTAAGCCTCTTATTAAAAATAAAATTCTAAACAGCAATGATGTTGACAGATAAAGCTACTAGTATTCAGTCAGTCTTAATTTCTCTTTTCAGAAATGGAGTTTCATTTCTGTTTTGATGAAAAGATTGCGCAAATATAACAATTTAACTGTAAAAAACAAGAATTGAATCATCGAAAAACCTACAACTATCTTTAACTCTGAGTAAAATAATGCAGAAATTTTATTTTTAAATTTTTGATTGAATGTAGTTTAATTTAAAATTAGATATGTCCCTATCTATTAAATTATTTAGTAAATATATATGTTCATGTTCACAGAAAATAATTTTACTTGGATTTGTATCGTCTGTAAGAAAATATTATAAAGGGTTATATCATAGTTCAATTTTACAATAATCTTAAGTATTCTTCACAAGCATTTTTAGTGCATCAACATCACAAAGAATGGGGTACATTAACTGCATTTTTCTAAAATAAATTTGTTTTGTTGCATATTAAATAATCCTTTAGAAATGTACATTTAGTCCTCTCTGTTCTGAAGTTTAATCTCGCTTACCTCACTTCTCACTCATTTCATGAAGTTATCTCAAAATCCCAAAATATAACCTACCTCCTTTCAGTATAGGCTGTTATTTCACTTTAAACTTAATTCATTTTCTCCTCCCTGAAAATGCACTTAAATATTCTTTGAATACATCACCACTTTTTTCATTTTTTTATGATCAGGTATTTTTTCTTTAAAAAATGTGTCAATTTTTGTTGATAATATTTATTTCATATAAATACTAGCATATTTTAAAGATAAATTTAGTTTATATATCAACTTTGAATCAATGGGGTCAATTCATGACTATTTGGTGCCAAGTCAGAATCACGTGACGAGTATACAAACATTTCCCCTGGTTTTGCTTTAGTGTGTGACACACATTCCTATACTTGAATTGTTTATATCTTGTGTGTGAAGTTTATTTCTGAAACTTTATTTATTATAATTTTGCTTTATCCTTGTGTAATAATTAGGTAGGAATAAATTTTAGCAATTTTTTTAGCATAATTTTTGTTTTAGTTTAGTATATGTGTCATTTGGTGTTAGTGTATAAAACCGGTGGTTACTTGCAGTTTTTGTTTATATATTTATTAATATAGTTCTAGGTTATTTTTTAGTATGCTTATATTTAGTCCTCAGTTATTTTTTGGTGTATTATGTTTATTTACACACAATAATAGGTTGCCAATTACTTATTTGTAGATAGTGTATCACTCCATATAAACTCATAAAACAGTTTAATTTCTAAGAAACATGTAGATATGAAATGGTCCCATTTTGAAATATTAACGTTTATTTTCATATCTATTTCTAATGTTTAACAAGAGGCTTATACTTTTTGAGAGCAGAGTGTATAAAATAATGGTTGGTTAATATGAAAGTTTTTGATTAATAATTAGGTATCCTTCTGTGAAAGAAATGTGAAATTGCTTTTAACATTATTTAAAGGTTTGGGGTATCGGAAATAATTTAATAATAAACATTTGAAATATTTTATAGTCTGACTTCCTTTGTAATTATTACCCTTCAAAGGTTTGAATTTAATTATAAATGCCTGTCACCAATATTCAGAAAGAAATGAATTGGACTTTTTTAAAAAATAAATTAAGAAACGTGTTTAAAGAAATATGCATTTTAATAAAGTTATTTTATAGTAGAACAAATTAAATTGTTTTTATGAAAATTTCTCGTATATAGAAGCAGAAAATTCTTATAGGACAGTTTTATTTAATAATCATACTCATTTTAATATACATCATTTTTTAAACTTAATTTTAAGATATAAATACACTATAAATAAAACATTTCATGATCTGCTGTATAAATCAGATTCTGTGAATGTAACACTATACTATAAGGACAAATAGAGAACAAATCGAGGATCTGACTGCCAATATTCAAATTGCATAATATCTTTTACAATTATTATACCTCAATTTTTATATCGATGATATCTAATAAAATTCTCTGGAAATCTTATAAATGGCTTTTTTCAATTTATTTATAACAAAGGAGTTTTAAATGTCCTCAACCCAAACAAATAAAATGAAGCAGTAAAACAAAATTAAAGAAAATAATCTCCTAAATCACAGATTAAATTAGCTAAAAAAATGTCAAATTATACAAATTTCTAAAATTTTCTCTCACTTTATGTTTCTTGCTAGGTTTATGACATAAAAACTTAAATTTTTAAACACCACCACAGGCAGTTAATAGTAAACAAAAAATTTCGAAAACGTTTTTTTCTTAAAAGTTTCTGTGAATTTGATTTATTCTAATTTGAATACTATCAAAATTAATTTAATCAAATTAATGCTTTTTTCTTTTTCAGAAACAATGCATTTTTAAAAGTAAGATCTAAAAAGGTATTTTCTTGTATACAAAGAAATTAATGGCAAAAATTAGTCTTTTAATACATTACTCATGAGAAATTAATTCCCAACAAAATAACAGTTTCAGTTGAGCTGAAACTTCTACACTGCATAAAAGTTTTAAGACCTCGATATATTTTAGTTTCTCATTACATATTAGATTGATTCAGAGCAATCAGCTTGCAAAGTAAGTAACGAAACTGTCCTTTTTTCTTAATTCACATAATTGATATTTTAAAAGAAAAATTTATTCTATAGCTGCACAAAAAATGTGCATAGTAAAAATACCCACGAAAAACTTTTAAAATTTGTTGCTTTTGGAGGAGGGGAGATTTTATTCTCCTCAAATAAAAAAAAACATAAATTAATCATGTACAATAATTTTAACTTAGTAAAGATAAGGATAAAAAGGGGAGGGGGGATTAATCTTTAAATTCAAAGGACAAGTAATTGGGTTGTCTGTTCTTTAAAATTAAATCTACAAGAAAAACAACCAGCTACATGAAATGTACCACACATAGGAACTAGAAAGCAAAAATAGGAGACTGCAGAATTATAATATCCACTTCTATACAACTTTCTGAATTTACATGAAACAAATACATGTATAAAATGGCAATGTATAATGTAACTTTTTTTTGTAAAATATCTCGATTAACTTTTTTTCATGCCCTCAAAGTACAATAAACCTTTGTGTAACATTTGTTCATCATAACTGTAAAATTACATATTAAATACTAAAGCTTATATTTATTTTTAAACCACCCTAGTATTCCTTATGAACAAAGAGTATGCATTACATTAATTTTTATTAATAAATATTTACATGCATATATACTTATAAATGCATCAAAATAAAGGGGGTGGGTGGAAACATACACAATAAAATTGATCAAGGGTTTTCTATTTTTGAATTTCTTACTAATTTCAAAATTTGTACTATCTGTTCCTCTAAAATATACAAAGCGTTATGTTCTATTTTAATGGGAATATTTGATTTGCTTACATTGAACATACCAATACTTAATGCATACCTATTTGTTCCAGTTATTGTAAGTATAGTGTTAAATGTACATCAGTTCCATTTCATTCAAACTTAAACTTATTTGGAGTAATGTATTGACATGTTATTTCAGTATCAGATATGTATCTAAAGTATCTTTTTATACATAATTATATTTATACTTTAAAAAAAATGGAAGATGAAATGACATCTGGAAAAAAGATTCAGAATTCTTGCTCTGAGAAGTTTAACATTTTAAAATATATTAATAAATTTAGACTATATAAATAAATTTTTTGAAATCATTATTAATTTAACAAGTTACCAAAGTTTATCATGAATAAATTGAATTCCATTCTAATGGAAATCACAATTTGCATTAATGGTTAGCAAGATTCTTTTACCACGGCAATCCTAAATTTCATGAAACTTCTCATTTCCCCAAATTATGCATCAAAATATTAATTTACTTCAAAGTTTCTCTAAGAAATGCTAAATCAATACTCGTACCATTCCAAAATTTGGAACATATGTTTTAAACTGTTGACTAATTTCGCCAAGCAAAAAGACATCACGAATTTAAAAAAAATTATATCACTATTATTATTACTGTGTTCAAACATGATCAGGAACAGTTTCCACTCTTGGCTGTATATCGCAGCATTTGGAGGTTTTTTGATTTAAAGAACTTGGTCGATACTATATATAATACTACACAAGCGCCCCAAATTTGTCCTTTCTACATACGTCATACAAAAATATCGGTGATTTTAGACGATTAACCCTTTAACAATAATTTTGAAAAAAATTCTCTGAAATTTCATTTTTTTTACTGAATTTTTCGTGAATACAGATTATTGCAAACAATAATTTGTCAAGTTATTCATTTAAGGGTAAATAGAGTTGAAAAAGGTTCTATTAAAATTTCGAATATTTCCATTGCTTTTAGAAAGTAAACATCCTACAGAATCAAATGTCTATATGTAAAGTCCTATTTGGTTTCATGATTCTAATTACCGATAAATATTATAGGACTGATCTAAGTACACTTCTGGGTCAATATTTGTAACTAATTCAATGTAACAAATTTATTCAGGACTTGTATTAGTATTAGTTTTAATATTTTTAAAATTAAATTAAAATTAAAATAGCTTGCACAGTCTTTAAAACTATAAAATATTTCACTCTAACCACACATTAATATGATAATTAATTCACTCTTTTAGTAAAATAATTTTTATAAATTATATATGTATAAAAATTTTATTAAAATATATTATGTTGTAAAGATTTGTATAAATAGTCAGCTAAGAATTTTTTTATAAAATATAAAACATTATCTACCAAAGAATTTGGCTTTTGTTAATATTAGCATAGTGAGAGGAATTAAGAGAATTCTAAAACTCTGATTGAAGAAGTATCTGACATTGATTTAATTTTTTAAAAAAAGTAATATCTAATATATAAAATTCTCGTGTCACAGTGTTTGTAACCAAACTCCTCCGAAACGGTGTGGCCGATTCTTATGAAATTGTGTGCGTATATTCAGTAGGTCTGAGAATAGGACGTAAACTATTTTTCATTCCGATATTGTAATTAGTTAAAAATATATTAATTAAAAACCTTAAAACGCATAATTGTCTTAACCCTGCGCGTTATTTTTCCCGCCTAGCGTCGTGAATGAACAGAGGGTTACATTTTTCGGTATTCTCGACGTTATTTAAACAGCCATCCGATTTTTGATTTTTAAATCAGACAAAAAATAATTACAGAATCGGAAAGATCATTTCTTTTGCCACGATATAGTATAATTTTTTTTTGCAAAATAATAATATTTTCTATTATTTTATGATTTTTTAAAAATCGAGTTAAGACCGATGCGTTTTTATGAAAATCTTTTTCTAAATCGTTGCGTATGAATTTATTTTCGTGTTATTAAAACGATATTTTGTGTTAAATAAGTTCATGCGTTTTTCTTTTTGAATCAGTCATTTGAAAAATTAAATGCTGAAAACTTTTTTTCTATGATTTTTTAAAAAATACTGAAAATTTTAACTCAACATTAAATAACTTCGTCATTTATTAAAACCATCGTACGAAACTTTTTTTACGCTTGTAGAATAATGTAGTCCAACTTCTGTGTGAAGATTGAAAAACTTGCTAAAAAATTACGGATTTTAAAATTTTTTTTGTGATTTTCGTAAAATACCGTTTTTGCGAGAAGTAATTTAAAAAGTTTTTTTTGTACATTTTTTATTTAAAAGTACTTTGATTTTGCAATTAATGTGTGAAATTTCAAAACTTTAACGTGAAAGTTAAGCCCTCAAAAAAATGAAAACTTTAAAAAATTCTCAATTGCGTTGAGGTCATTCACTTTGCGTTAGCTTTCTGTTTGGAAGACGGGAAAGGTTCAGATAGCTTTGAGTCTTTCACTGATGCAGAAAAAGGGGAATTCCTTTATAACGTTGCTATTTGCGGTGGGACGCTCATTCATATAACGCATCACAACCGATAGTTTTTTTTATTCTTAAAGATTGATTTATTGAAGAACAGTGGAATATAAGAAAAATATATCATAAAAAATATAAGGAAATATTCTCAAATATATTTTTATCACATAGTATTATTTTCTTTTTGAAATTTATACTGTAAATGTGCAAATAAAGGCTTTTTACCTTTTTTTTGTAACTTTTTTTAAAAATCTAACATTCAAAAACAACGCAATAAAGAAATAAACAGTCGTTTCAATAGGTAACGGTAAGAATTTTTGCATTAATTATATGTGTGAAAAATTTAATCGCGATTTTACCAAGATACAACAGTTGATTCCAGGGTACTTGATGTCATATTAATCTATCGATACAGTTTGCGATACCAACGAAGCTGTAAATTATCCAGCAGAGTCTTTGAACTCATTGGATTTGCCAGGCATGTCACCGTACCATTTACAACTGAAGGTTGGTTCTCCGGTTATTTTGCTTCGTTAATTTGAACCCGCCACGGCCGTGCTATGGTTCGCGATTAGTCATTAAAAAAATGATGAAAAACGTTGTCGAGGCAAGCATTTTGAATGGCAAGTTCCGAGGAGAAGATGTATTACTACCACGAATCCCTATTATTCCCACAGATGTGCCAATTGAATTCAAACGGATTCATTTTCGAATTAGACTGGCATTCTCAATGAGAAACAATAAGTCTGCAGGCCAAACGATGTCTGTTTGTGGCTTAGATTTGGGCACACCGTGTTTATCCCACGGACAATTATACGCGGCATGCTCTCGCGTGGGTAAGCCATCCAGTTTGCTTGTGTTGGCTAATGATGGACTCACTAAAAATACCGCACACTCCTTGCACTAAGAGACTGATAAAGTTATTTTTTACTCGTCATAGTTTGTGATAGAGATGTAATTTGTGAAATTTATTAGTTAAAATAATAAAAGTACAAAGAATTTAAAAATGAATGTTTGGTGTCTTGTTATTTTTATAGGCCGTCATCGTTCACAGCGCTCCATTCCTCTTTCAGTCATATACCACATCCCCACACACTTACAATGAGTTAGTTAATTTTTATTTGACTACCAAAATATTCTCTAGAAATAATTTATATGGCAAAACAACGTTTGTGTGAGCCGGATCAGCTAGTATATATATATATATGAATAAATGTCTGAAGGAAAAGGTTTATTAGATTTGTTTTAATATATATATATATATATATGTATATATATTTCTTTTTAGGTTTAAAATATTTTTGGATTGAAAAAATTAAAATTACTTTGAATGAAATTTTGAAAAAATTTTGGGGTTTCAAAGTTAAAAAAAATTTAAGAGATGTATATATCTAATATATAAATTTTGTGCTCAATTTTTATAAAATGTTAGCTCTAATTCTCTTATTTCTATTTTCATTCTCATGCATATTTATTTTCGTGTTAAATGGCTGTAGTATGAGGTTTTTTGCTAAAAATCAATCTCTTAAATAAAATATTTGCATGTATGTTAACTGCTTAGATTTTGCTTTTCTCTGTTTATGCTTTATTTTATTAATGAAATGTCTGTGAATGTGATGTTTTATTAAAATTCATGTATTTCTTCAGAAAGATCATGCTGGTGCTATCCTTGGATCAGCAATGGCTTATTTAGTGTTAAAACAAACCCCCAGAGCTCGAAATCAACTAAAAAGAATAGCAAAATCTACATGGAACTTTAGTGTAAGTGAGCAATATCTCTTAAAAGGAATATTGATAGGCATTTGTGTACTACTTTCTCATATTTTCATCCCAATTTTCAGAAATGAGAATTACAAAAATTTTATTTTCTTATTTGTGAACTCGTAATTGCTTAATTTAAAAGGATGAACTTATACTCGTTTCATCAATTTTATTTTAAAATGTAAAGTATAGCTCCTTCAGAGATTTATGCCAAAGATAAATATAAATCTTGTATAAAAGTGCTATTTTTTTAAAAAAAAATATTTTGAGGCAATCTTGTGTATGCAGACCTTACTGATTTTAATCAGAAAGCAGTTTAGTGATCTTTTTTATTTTTATTTTTATGTATAAAATTAAATGTATTGTTTTGTTAAATGTTATAAGATATATATAAGTCATTTGAATGAATTTTTCATTTTTCTCTTTAAAATTTGCTGTCTATGTCAGATATTTATGGAGATTATTATATGCAGTATTTTATAATTTGGTTTCTTCTTTTTTTTAATAAAATTTATTTTTTATATCACGTGAGAAAGATTTTTGAGTAGAGTATGTGGATGTAATGTAATATGTATCCAAGTATTGGCATATTGTTAATGCATTAAAAAGTGGTAAGTAAGTATGTTCTGAAATAAAAAATGTACCTCTATTAAGTTATATTAAACATTTGTATACTTCATTCTTTGAACTTTATGGTTTTTTGGGTTTTTTGTTTTAATTTTAAATATTTTCTACATTTAGACTTAAAATTAAGAAATGTAAATCTTATCAGATTCACCTCTTGAAATGTACTCATCTTTTTGGAATCAAGCTTATACTTTTCCAAACTGAATGTATATTAATTAATTTTGCATAACCGCATATATTACTTGGCTTTAAAGTTCACAGTTTTGCTGTTCATGAAAAATTGAAAGCTTGTTTGTTGCTATCATATATAAACATAAAAAAAATGAGTAATAAAATAAATACTCTCAGTTTTGAGTTCAGTATATTGAAGTATCATATATATAAATATTCTCAAAATTTATTTGTTTGAACATTATTTCATTGCAAATTTAATTTGTCAATTCTGAGAATCATAATATACTAAGAATTGGAGAACACTAGCAGGAAAAAAGGCTGGCCTGGAAAAGGCTTCTTGAGAAGGCCAATCCTGGGCTATATAGACACTGAGGAAGGAATGAAGGAAGGAGAATCATAATATAAATTCTGTAAAATTTTTACTTTTTTCAATCTTCAAGCAATACAGTTTTCTTTGTGTATTTCTCTATGCATTATTACAAAATTCTGAAAAATTAGCAAATTGAACTAAGAAATTAACATGTGGCTAATTCGTTTATTGTTTACTAGATTTGGTATAAATGTTGTCTATAAGCATTTATTAAAAAAAGTTGTGTAAATATTAATCTTTGAAGTAATTTTTATTGAAAAATAAATATTTGTTGTGTTTTGCTTTGTTCTCTAAATTGTTTTGCATATGGAGACGAATGAGTCCAAATTAATAGCACTTATTGCAAACATGTGTTAGATTCAAGTATTTAGACTTATCTATGCTTATAATAAAATTTCTTTTTGTTAGGATGCAGAATATCTGGAAAAAGCATGGCTGTTGTTAGCTGATATTTATATAAAGGTAATTTTTGATGTATTTTTAATGCATAACTATATTAACTGTTTAATTGTAATGCTAATTCCATTTGAGTGCATGTCGATTTGTATTTATAGTGAAACTAAAAGTATGTAAGTTATAGAAAACAGGTGATACTAACCGTCTTTGCAATTAATAATAAAATTGAGTAAATATTGAAAAAATTTTTCAGATAAATTTGAATTTAATCTGTGTTAAGAAAATATAACTAAATATAAATCTTTAAAATCTGATTAAGTTTAATATTTGTTTATTATTTTAAAACTAAGTATAGTTTTGATGCTTTTTGACAGTTGCTGTGTAATATTGTTTCATGCATTTGTGTAATATGTTGTGTATTTCATAGGGTGTTCTTTACATTTTATTTTGTTTATGTGTATTTTCGATTTCCTTTCCATCCTGTTTTGGTTTTAGTGCATGATCCATGAAATATTGTTCTAAATATTTTACTTACTCCCTTATGCCAATGGAAAAAATAATTGCGAAGATTAAGTAATTACGTTATTGGTTTATGTTGTAGGTAAAGGTTATAACAGATGATATACTATGTATTAGATATAAGCTTAACTTCATTTAAGGCATGCATTGTACTTTTATGAAAGAGGTGAGGATTTTTTTAATAAGGCACATACATCTGAATATTATATTTTTGAGCATTAAGTTAACCTTTTGAATAAATATATGTACTACATTGTATAAGGACTTTTTTAATTATGAAATCTAATTTTTTGTAGGCTGGCAAATTTCCTTCAGCTTCTGAAATGCTTGATAAGGTGTTGCTTTATAACAAAGTAAGTTAATTAATTAATAAAGCTTTTAAAATTGAATTTTCAAAGTTTGTTGTTATTAATTAGAATTTTTGCAAAATTTTATAGTCTTGTACTAAAGCCTATGATTTATATGGATACATTGCTGAAAAAGAACAGAATTATCGAGATGCAATACAAAATTTTGAAAAGGCTTGGTTGCTAACTAGTAAATTGAATCCTGTTATAGGTATGTATTTAAATATCTGTTCAAGAATGTAAATGTATATGACTATGAAATTATGAAATGCAAAATTGGTTCTCTTTTTATAATCAGAATAATTGAAAAATATGTTTGATATATTATGAGACTAAAACTAAATAATTTTTATTAATGGTATTAATGCTATATGGAAATTATACTAACTGTGCATTTTCAAATTTTAATTCTTTTTAATGCACAATAAATGTTTTTAAAAAATGCTTCGTTTTTACAATTGATTTTTGGCCAACACATTAATTAATATCAATAGAACGACTTTTTAGTTAATAGTTCAATTAGGTAATATTTTAATTGGAAACATTAAATTTAAGCATAACTTTCTTACTTTTTACTAGTTTATAAAATGTTTTTCATTAATTTGCAAGTTTTACTAAGTTATTTTTATTTTAAAAGTTTTTTTTGCTCTCTACTTATGGTGTGAATTTTTTTGTTCATATTCCTCAATTTCTATAGATTTATCCAGACTAGTTTTTGCGATGACTTATGTAAAAATGATAAGCAGACAATTTTTTTCATTTATTGCTTTAAAACTAGCTTCAATATTTTCGAGTGAATTTGAATAATTTGAAGACAGTATTGTATCAAGTTTCAATTATAGATGGCGCCATGAGATCATCAATCATGGAAAATAGCAATCTGAGGCTACATATCTTAGTATATTCATCCTTTTTTTCTTTCACGATCTCCTTTCCTAATTTAGATTTTTAGAAAACTTAGTTAAGTATGTCACATTTTAAATAATATTCAGTTTAAAGTAAGCAAAAAGCAAAATTTAAAATTCCAAATAGATCTACAAATCGAAATTTTTAAGAATCTTGGTGACTAAATAGGAAATTAAATCTTATTGTTCGAATTTGCTTAAAATGCTTATTTGATTAAGAAAAGGTATAAAATTATTCAAAGTATCAATCAAAATCTAAGTATATTTAAGCAATTAATAAGTATATTAAGCACTTAATATACTTATTAATTGCTTAGATATTAAGGGTGCTTAATATCTAAATATATTAAGCACCCTTAGACTAAGCGTTTGCTAATATATTGCTTTGCCTATTTAATTCTGATCTATATCTTATTATACTTCTGCTTATTTTTTAGATTTGAGTTGCGTTTATGGATATTTAACGTACTATGCATATATATATGATACATTTTATTACTGATAAAATCCTTATAATAAAAAAATTAGTATAATTTGGAAATTATGGAAATTGTGTATGCCTGGCTATTTTTTTTTTAAATCACAGAAAAAAGTCTTAATTTCCAAGATATTTCTTTTCTTTTTTAGTGTCTATTTTTTTCCATTCAATTCATTAGTATTAGCACAGCCATTAATATTAGAATACTTAGTTTAGTGCGACTTCATGTAACGCAGACTTCTTTATAGTGTGGTTGGTGATTGAAGAAAAATTTTCAATTAGTACTGATGGATTCACTAGCAGGGGCGGCTCTAGGGCCGGACAAACCGGACCCATGTCCGGGGTGGCATTTGGACCAAATTTTAAAAATACTTTTTTTATGTTATGGAAAATTTGGAAGAAGTTAAAGGAAGTTAAAGTACACTATCTAGGGGAAAATATTCAGAACGAGATAATTTCTCTTTTATATGAGAATATTAAATTATACATTGTTCATAAAATTAAACAAGCTAAATGTTATTCGATAATTTTAGATTGCACCCTGATGTCAACAAGATCGAACAAATGACATTTATAGTAAGGTATACATGTATTGAGAAATCTAATTTTAGCGAAGTTATCGTTAAAACTAATGCGAGTTTTTTTTTGGTTTCCTTCCAGTTGAAAGATTAACTGGAAGAGAACTTTCAAATTTAATAGTTCATAAACTTAAAAAAAAATTAGGGCTAAATTTGCTAGATATGCGGGGGCAGGCCTACAATAACGGAGTGAATATGAAAGGCGAGAAATAAGGGGCTCAGTTTAAAATAAGAACGTTAAATCAGCGAACATTCTATGTGCCATGTAGTAGCCACTCTTTAAATTTGGTCGTTAATGACATTGCAAAAGCATCCTTAGAAGCCTGTACTTTTTTTACTATAGTTCAAAAATTTTTTTCCCCCCATCAACTTTGCATTGGGTTATGTTATTAAAATGTATAAAGGGCATAAAACTTTAAAGCCACTTAGTGTAAATAGCTGGGAAAGCTGAATAGAGGCTATTAAACCCTTATGTTATCAATTGGGAGGTTTTTATGATGTTTAGTTTTTATAATAATGCTGAAATTGACAGCTATATAAGAGCTGGAGCTTCTGGATTATTAAATTCTACTTAACAATTCAAGTTCCTATGGGCATCTTTATTTGGTATAAAATCTTTCATCGCATTAAAATCCAATAAGCAAGCTATTGCAAACAAAATATTACGACCTACCATCTACTATGGAACTCTCAAGAAACTGTAATGATTTTTTTTAGGATGTGCTTTTTTATAAAATGCACTGTGATGCAAAAGAACTGGCCGTCGAGATTGATATCTCTGCTAACTTTGAGGTGACGTAGCCACGTCACAGAGTTCGACGGGAAGATGCAAATTTTAATTATGAAGCACAAGTGATCCGATGGAATATCCTAAATTAAAATTCAAGATAGAGTTTTATTTTTTTTACATTGGACGAAGCAGTTAATGTCTTGGAATGCTGATTTAATTTAATGAGTACTGACAGTAATTGTTTTCAATATTTGTACAATATATATGATTTAAGAGATACCCTTAAAACTTTAATTAATTAAATACTGTAAAAATTTAGAAATGATGTTGACCGACGGAGAATCATTGGATGTAAACGCGCTTGATTGAGCAGATGAGATAATGTCAGTTTCAGCTTTAGCAGGAAAAAAAAAGCCCAGTTGAAGTTTTAAAATTTATTTCTGTTTTAGAATTTGCTCCAAATCTTGCTATTGCATTTATTTTACTTTCTTTGCTAATAAGTTTGGCAATTAGTTTCCCAAAATTAAAATTATTAAAAAATTTCTTACAGTTCACAAATTTTAAAGATAGATTAAATGGCTTAGCTACATTGGCTATCGAACATGAAATAGCTGAACAAATTGATCAGAAAATTTTCAGAATTAAAAGCCAGAGAAAAACAATGGTAATTTTTTATGTTTTAGTTATATATATATATACTGTTAGCTCCCTTTTTCTTCGCAAGGAATATTCAAGTTTTATAGGCGTGCATTTATGAACAATTATTATCTTTTTAATAATAGTTTTTTTTTACTTTGGGGAGAGGGGCGGCATTTTTCATTTTTGTCCGGGGCGGCAAAATTGCGAGAGCCGGCCCTGTCACTAGTAAAAGATTCTGAAAGTGCTTTAAAATATTCTCACCAAAACACAGACGAGCAAAGTTACCTCTTGACCTTGACCAATTATTAATTGATTAATGCGTGCGTATGTACAAGCTCGATTATCGAGAGAGTGTCTCGTGGCAAATACAAACTAGAGATATAACTTACCTTCAGTATTTGTGATAGCTTCATCGCATGTTCATAGGTTATTTTTGCCTTCTGATTCATATCACATGATTTGTTCTTTTTAAAATTTTTTTTTTTTTTATAAATTTGTTATGTATAACTCCTCAGCCTATTTTATAAGGAATGAAAAAATAAAATAAACAGACAGTGTGAAACTTGGACATGATTTAGGATTCGATTCATTGGATGTTGTCGATGTCATAGAGTGTATTCCTCTTTAAGATGAAATCTCTCATCACTACAGGAGGGCCAACTTATGAAGATGAAAGTTTCGTGTTAAATAATTTTGAAGAATTATTTAATGCCAATTAGAAGAGCATGTGAATTTATTTATGAAAATGAACCGAATGAAAAAAAAAAGAAGCCTTTGAACAAGGCGAAATTTATAAAATGATATGTGTTATCGCATGCTGTATGTTGACAAAAAAAATTGGTGAAAAAAACTTTGGCTGTTTTTTTACTTAAAAAATATTTCTGTTTCCCATTTTTTAAAGGTTTCAACCTTTAAAAGTGTTCCATTATTTTAGCTTTCCGCACTTTAATTTTAGGTAAGTATAGAAATAATTTTGTTAAAAAAAATTGATTTGAAAGAATTACTTATTTTTCTATAGCAATAATCTTTGATTCAATACGGATTTTTCCCCCTTTTAATGTGGTATTTTCGAGGAACCAATTAACAGTATGGAAGTATTCCTTTAAAGCTGTTTTTAAAATTATTATTTTGTTTATTTAGAAAATTTAATAGATGTGAGTTAATGTATTTACTAAATTATGCATTATTAGATATTGAAGTAGAGTCTAATATTGCTATTATTCAGTTGTGAGTGAGATATCTAAATAGAAAATATTAGATTTAAGCAAACATTTTCTGTTTTTTTTAGTTTCTTACCTGATGTTTCTTATTCTAAATTTAAAAAATCTGTTTACCATTTAGTTATTGTTGTGTAAATCTCTTTCGTATGCCTTTCTCGATTTTTAAAGATTGTTATATTTTCGTACTCTGATTATGTTTCGTACTAAAATTAAAAATACTTTTTTATTGCTTTTAAAATAGCATCATGCTCACCAAAGCATTCCAATAATTCAAGTACAGTTTCATGACGAGTTTCAACTGTAGATGGCGCCATAGAATCATTAAAATGCAAAGAAGAGCAATATAGAAATATATATATATATATAGCTCGCTTTTTTTATTATATATTTTTCTTTTTTTATAGTCATTTTCTTTTCAAATTCCCATTTTAAAAGGGCAGTAAAAACTTAAAGAAGTACTTTGCATGTCAAAATAATATATTAGCTAAATCTAATCGCATACGAAATTTTAAATTCTTATAGAATCTGGAAATTGGAATTTTTCTATTAGTCTTATTAACAATAAATATAATAAAGAGTTTTTACTGTAAGAGATACTCAGAATGACTGAGATGACTTGATTGAAGCGGAAATTTCACTTAATTTAAAGACCCGTTAAATATATATATATATATATATTTTCTGATAATTTTTTAAAATTAATTTATAGTAAAGTGATGATTGATATCCGAAAGGTTTCAGCATCTCGTAGTTTCTTTTAAGCTTGAAGCGGTTCCAGATCTGTGAAGAAAAGATCCCGGGAACAAAATATCTATTGATAAAAAAATTAAAAAAAAAGGATTATTACAAAAATTGCTTGTAACATTTTTATGAAGACAACACGAGAGTTTTCTTCTTTTAAGCGTGCAGATTGATTTGAAGTACCTTAATTAGAAGTTAACAGTTTTAAGAATAATTAAAAATAATTTTTTTTCATTTAAATTGAAGTTATATTTTTCCTCCTAACATCTGATATTATGAAACATGGAATTTTTACTGTATCTTGAATCGTTAGTTTTCTCTATATCCAAATTATGAACTTGCTTTTAAAATCATTTAAGTTACAAATAATTTTCGTCTCAGATTTCTGTATTATTATAAAACTTATTGTATACTTAAATCTCATAGAACTGTGCCTCCGTAGAATTATAAGTAAGGGAGATATTTCTTTAAATTTTGACGTCATTATTGGTAAATGATGCAGGTTTTCAAGAGTGTGGGTGGGATAGGATTTCGTATATACTGTAATCTCCCCCCCTCCACATACACTCATACTGGTTAGTTTAAGCTAAACTGTCTGTATAGCATCTTTGAAAGTGTTATAAAATTAGCATTTTTATTAAGTGTATTTTATAAATTCCTGCTCTGAAAACCATAAGACTTAAGGTATCTGACTGGTTGCGACTACTTTTTTTTTAAAAAAAAGGAGATATGGGGATTTTTTTTGTTATTTTTAGATTTGTTTAGCGCATTTTAAGAAAAATGTGTTAAAATTAAGAAGAGAAAAAGAAAGTATTACTAAAACGGGAAAAAATAGGTAAAAATTGACAAAAAATAGCATAAACGCGGCCCATTCTGCACCAAAGGTTTATGAACAAATTTTCAATTTTTTCAATCTAATGTGTTGCTATATTATTCAATTTTGAAATGACCTTCAGGATAAGCGATATTTTCTTTTTTACAAAACCGAGAGCACTTTATCTCGGTTACTATATGAAAATGCTTAAAAAGACAGTGATTATATTCACATAAGGGACTGTAAATTTTGTAATAAAACAGTGATTGATAAATTTGAAAGTTAAAACACTTCTACTATTATACAGAACAAATTTCACACAGTTAATTATGTTAAAAACTTTTAAACAATAGCTGACCCCGTTTGATTATTTTCAAAAAATCACATTTCGAGTAAAACGCGTTTTAAAGTATGACATCTTGCTTAAAGTAATGGCATCTGCTTTTACTAAAACACCTGTAGTGTTTGTTCTTGTAAACGGAAAATGATAAACTTGGTATTTTTATAAAGCTAATAAGATGACCCATACAATAAAATCATAAAAAAAATTTGTCAATTTTTGGCAAAATTCACAGTTTTAGTGGTAGTTGGATACCTTAATCATGGACGTCTTAAGATTTCTTAAGGCCCTGGGCTTCTACACAAAAGTAGGCCCTGGGCTCCTGCACAAATGTAGGCCCCCTTGTTATGACCCTGAAAAGTAAACGGTACACAGCATGCGTTGTCAAATACTCGTACAAAGAATAACCCGAAATAAATAAATGTGCCCGACTTACAATTACATATACCAAATTGACCGACTGCCGCCTTTTGACTGAATGAGTAATAATTGTGTATGGTGGTAGGCATAGGCTTGTACGTGAACGACGGTTATCACATGTAGCCAGTTGACATATCGTCCGAAATTCTCAGCTTTTCGGAGAATACAGCCGAAAATAACATTTGACCTTTGAAATTATTCGAATTATGATCTTCTTAAGGCTGAGTCGAGAACGAGACGAGGCCCCCATTGCGACCGAGGCCTTAAGGCGTCCCTGGACTGAATCGAGTTTTACTGTCTACTCGGTGTACTTACTTCAGACTTCTTAAAGTTTCAGAAATTAATCCATGAAACCTCATCTTCTGAATATTTATAACTACTGCGGCTTCTTTATTAGTGTATGTGTGCTTTTGTAAAAGTATCGCATAAAGAAGCATATCTCTGCTACTTCGAGATCTGGCAACTCAATATCAGGCTGTTATACTTAAGACAAGATAATATTTCCCCGTTCATTTTGCGTTATCAGAAGCTGAACTATTTAACTTCGCTTATATATATGTGTTCAAAATTTACAACTTTTCGTCAGCCCCCTACATATATATAATAATAATTTTGCTTCATCTTAGCGAATAAAAAAAATGAGGATTGTATGCTAAATTTGTTTATTGATTATGTGAGGTAAATCTATTTGTAATGTTTTGTACAAATCAGTATTTTTAACTCGTCATCGCAATTGAATTCAATTTTAATGTTTTTTTTAATTCGCTACTTATATGGAATAATCATTTTTAGCCTTTGGATCTCTCACATCTCATGAACGTCAGTAAAATTTATGTAACCGTCGTTTTATACATATTCAAATTATCCTCCGTTTAAAAATAATTTTTCACGCCTTTGAAAATATAAAAAAAATTTATTTATATTTTGCGTGAAATAGTGCTTATTTTCTGAGAAATTTCTCATCTCATGGAATTTATGGTGATTTATAAAAAAATACATTAGTGTGATGTTAAATAAAAGAAAAGTCGTTTGAAGCTGTTTAATAGTTGTAAGGCGGTTTTAGTTACTGCTTGGCAACATTTTGGCGGTCGCCATCGCTGTTTTGGCCTGTTTCTGCAGATCTCTCTCTCTCTAAGGGTTATCACTCCTCACTCCTCCGTGTACTCCGCGATTATCTTTTCGTTTCGCTTCTCTGTTTAAAATTTTGCTCCTAAAATCCCCCTCCTTCACTTTCCCCCGTTCATTTCGCCTCTCGCATAAAACTCGTAGGTTACCATGAATTGGCGCGTTATCGACTCAAAATATTTTTGATGCCGGGGAACGAGACCTCTAAATTACATTATTAAAAATAAAACAGTGATTTTCCGGTTTTGTATTCATATATGTTGGACTTTAATGATTTTAATTCATAGTGTTTTTGATAATCCGTTTACCTAAAGTTAATTTATGGTTTTATTTAATGTTTTCCGTTTATCTGAAATTAATGGATCAAGATTTGAATATTATTCTTTATCTAAAGTGGGATGTTGTGTCCAATTCTTAAATTTGCGAAATATTTATTTATTATTTCAGTTTTTTAATTGAGTTTTCTTGATTATAATGAAAATGAATACACTTATAATTTAAATAATTTAAATCATGAATATTATTTCTGTGTGTGTATTATTTCGTCATCTAATTTTTAACTTTATAATAATAATAGCAAAATAGATTATTTTCAGATAGATCATTTAATTTTGTACAAACCAAATAAATATTACAACACTTCTTTGAAAGTGTACAGTATCTTAGTGATTTCGTATTGAGATCAAACATCGCTGAAAAACTCCTTTTAGAGTAAAAACACCCACACATTAATTTGTTCTTAATTTTTAGTACTAAGTGTCTTACTCTTGACACTTGTAAAATGAATCCAATGGATTTGTGACGATTTTCTCTCTTTTCCTTTAAAATACCGATAATAGTCAATAAGCCTCTAATTAAAAATGTAATTTTTGATTTAGAAAAATTTATTGCTGGACATTGCTACCTCAGATAAGGGCATGCATATAAGATTATAATGTTTCTGGAACTTACAAATGACAAAGTATAGCAACCAAGGGGCGTCCTTCATGAGCTAAAAACATCACTCTGAAATATAGTATTTTTATCTGAATTTATTCTATGAATGAATAGATCATTTCAGAGTTCTCAAAAACACATACTGATTTTTGCAAATGTTCTTTAGCTGCTTAGCAAAACATGTAAAACAAGATTTCATTACTGCCGCATCATAAAATGAAGTTAGAACGTATTCATATAATTGTTTACGAATTTTAAATTTGCATAATTTAAAATTTCCTTCGTGCTTTAGTTGTGTTAAAAAATCAAAAAGGCTACTTTCTTTTCTGGATTGTATTTGTAGTTTTAAATTGATGATAGTTAACTTTAAACTTGCATCTAAGTTGTTTTTTGTTGTAAATAGTTTTTTGTATTAAATTGTCTTGTTTAAGTACCTTTTATTTTGATTTAAAATGGCATACTTGTAAAACATTTACAGTTTATGGTAGTGAGAGATTATGGTCACAAGATTCGTAGGTAGCGAAGCTCAAGTATAGATCTGCAAAGTTTATCCTGATATTAATATATTCTTGCCTCAATTGCAATATCGTATTCAGGTATTGATGCATAATATAACTTTCGGAGAGTGAGTAGATAACTTTTTGGTATTGAAAATTGGCTTATTGTGTGTAGGCGATTAAAACTGTTTTTGGGGTTTTGAAGAGGGTAGCTAAAAGATGTACTTGTCTTGTTTACGAGGGATGATCAGAAAAAAAGGTTACAAGCCGCAACATTTGAAAACTACATATTGTGGAGAAACTTTGTTGCCCCAGAGTGTAGACAGATGGCACTACTTGTCATACAGCTGGTTTGTGGGTAGGTAGTGAAAGTTCTCAGACGGTTCAGGACGATTGAAATGGCAATACTCTTAGGAAATTGGTCTCGTTTGAAAGTGTGAGCCGTGCTTAGATTTTTATGGGCAAAGAATGTGTCCGCATCTGCCATTCACAGTCAAATCGTGGAAGTTTATGGTGATGAGCAGACAACAGGTAGCGAATTGGTGTCACTCTTTTCAATCATGTAGACAGGATATCGAAAACCGCTATATGGCAGGGAGTGGCCAGTCAAGTTCTTCAACGGTAGAAATCAACATGGTACGAATTGACGAAATGATTCAAAATGGTCGACGGGTAACTCTGAGTGAAATATCGTCAGAGCTGGGACTGAGCTATGGTAGCGTGCAATGTATCTTTTCTGATGTGCTGTGATATTCCAAGACAGTGCTGTGAAAACATCCGCCGAGACCTGATTCAATCTTAACAGAGACCTGATTTCTACCAAGACGGGTTAAACAAGTTTGTTCTGCGTTCTGATAAATTCCTAAATAGACTTGGTGATTGTATCGAAATGTGATAGGCACGAATGCCTCTTAATTTCTTTTTGTATTTTCAGTCTATTGTTAATAAATATTTCTTTATTCGACTTGTTATATTTTTTCTGATCACCCCTCGTATATATGTTTCTGCTAAAAAAGAAAGTTACAGTTTGTGACAAATGAAAACCCTTAAGAGAAAATTTGTTTTGTTGTTAAGTAAAAGTAATCTGTGCGTGATTCTGTGAAATTATCGAAAAGGTGTTTTTATAAATATTTATGTTTTAGGGTTTTTTTAAAATTAGAATATGCCGTATTTTTTTCTTAAAAATGGTATGTGTATCTTTAATTTATAGAACTGTTTAGGTCAGCAATGAACTTTTCCGAGATTATATTATGTGCTTATGTTGAAGATTTAGTTTTGAATATACACATACAATTTCCTTCGGCTTAGGAAAATAACTGAGTAACATATACTTAGTTTTGAAGTTAATTGAAATTTAATGTTCCCGGCATCGTTCAAAGTTTACCTTTTTAACATATTTTTTTAGCATATTGAGTTTGAATAATTTAAAAATAATATTTACCACAAATTTAAAACATGTATAGTTTATGTATATATATTTTATAATTTGAGCAATTTATTTTCAGGTTATAAATTGGCATTTAATAACATGAAAGCTAAAAGATATGCTGAGGCTATAGATGTCTGCCAAGTGGTAAGTGTACTAAAGATCAATTATTTAATTAAATATAAATTTGTTTTATTATTTATTAAAATATGATTTAAATTATTATATTTATTTATTAGGTTCTTAGTAAATACCCAAATTATCCAAAAATTCGAAAAGAAATCTTAGAGCGGAGCCGAACATATTTGAGAACATAAAACCACTCCTTGAAGAAAAGAAATCATTAAATTTGCCAAGTGATTTTTGTTCTATGAATAAACATATTGATGATTCTGCTTTATTTGTAAATATTCCCGATTGAGTTTTACCTTTAACTGTTAGATTTGTAAGTTCTATTAAAGTACTTAATTTATTAATCAATATTAAACTTGAAATTTTCTACACATAAGAATACGCCTGAGAAAGCTTCTCTACTTAATTTAAAATATTTTGCACCGAATATCGACGAAGGTATTAGTTCTTTTAGTGCCTGAAAGAGTTGAAGAACGTAAGGATTGCTGGCAAATGAAAATATTTCTTCATGAAAAAAATCATCTGTATCATGATTTTCCTAAAAATTTGTTTTTCCTTAAAATGGAAAAAATTCAAATAATGCCAAAAATGATTTGTATTAAAAGAAAAATTTACTGGACCGAAATTTATTTGCAAGTTACATTCCATTTCACTATTCATTGTGTGTGTGTATATATATATATCTAATTGTGACACTTTTTAAAAAAGGAAATTAAGCTGTTCATTGATGTATATTACATTTGTTCTCATAATGTCTAATGCACATGTAAAATTTTATTTGTGTAATAAACTTCATAATGATGGAAGGTAATTGTGTACTTCTTGCTTGTAGCTTTTGAATTGTACTTGAAATATTCACTGCGGGGTTTCGCGTCAGACTGATCACCTGACTGGATTATCTGCTAATGAACCTCAGCGCCCAAAATCACGTTTACTGAGATGGGTACAGTAGGCCTTGGGCCTTATAGGCTGTTGCACCACTGAGTTTAGTTTATATATAAAAAGATACATTATGTTCTTTAAAATTTAGTGTTGTATTTTGTGATCTTCTTTAATTCTGATAAACTTTTCATGGCAAAGCAATTGAAGCAAACTTGTAAAAAAATCAATTTAATCTCTAATTGCATTGAAAATATAATTTAGGAACTGAAAATTTATAAGTATATAGACTTAATATGAAAATCATTCAAAAATCGTGACATAAAATTAATTGAAATTTTATTTGTATCTTGTTATGTCATTTCTATAGATAACCAAAAATAAATTAAATGATGGAATTTATCCTCTACAACTGAGAATTCTTTCAAAATTTGTCCTCTAAGGTCCTGGAAGTAATGAAGCTATAAATGAGTAAAAAAAAGTTATTGATTCCTCAGTTATGTGTCCACTATTCTTAAAAAAACAACAACAAAAAGCCGATACAATTTTCCTTTGTGCTGAAAGAGGAAGAAACCAAACGGTGCTTTATACTATGTGTGTCCATTTTTTACACTCTTACTTAGTAAGCCATTTGTTGGCCTTAAATATTTTGAGAAAAAAATTGTAGTGTGTGTGTGTGCATAAAATTTATTTTAATAAGAAGCAAATCATTGGTTTTTCATTTCGTATTAAAAGTACTGAATAAATTACTTTTCTATAAATATTTTTTTTCTTCATAGGGAATCTGACAATTTGACAATTCTTCGTGAGCTATATATATATATATATATATATATATATATGCACATACCCTGATAAAAATTTGAAAATTTAACTTTCTAAGTCTTACATTAATTTAAAATTGCTCATATTTTACTTATAGTTTTATATCACAGTGGACCAGTATAATAATTTTAAAAATAAGATAGTTTTCACAATTAATATAATAAATTGTTATTTGAATATTATACCTTATTAATATTTGCATTTGAATTTAAGTAGTGATTAAAACATGCAATATTAATTTATGCATAGTTGTTATTTTAATCATAATGATTATTGTGATAGCTCTAGAAGCATGAATCAAAACTTGCACTTCTAAACTTCTTTCAGATCTAAGTTGTATATGAAATTAGTGTGTATATCGAAATTAAATTTAAATTTGCTAGAATAAAATATTTATTTATTTATTACATATTGTATTACTATTACTTATAGATTATATTACTTATTAGATGTATTATACTATTCTTGCATTCATATAAACTTTAGTTAAGTATTAAAAATTCTATAATAATCAAAACAATGCTATTCCCATCTAGCATTTAAAATTTAGCTGATCTTTATGTTCAGGTAAAGGATGTATGGCATCACTCCCTCCATTCTTTCTCCCCGGTTCGTCCGCGGGTTGCCGCTTGGGAGCCACTTCCTCCGTCCCCCACGCCGGGGGCCACTTGTTTTGTTTTTCTTCCATGGTCTATCTGTTTCGCCCATCTTGGGCAAAAGCGCTGCGCGCTGAGGCCCGCGTATACCTAATTTTAGTTAGGATGTATGGCATCACATCTCTCTGTAGTTTGTTCTTACAAATTAAAGTTGTGTGATTTATAAATTTTCTGATTGTAATTAATCATAAATTTTCACTAGAGATTACAAATTAATGGACATTTATTTATACAATTTGTATTAATACAAATATATTGTTTTTAGCTATCTTGTTAAATAAGTTATAATTTTTGGTTGTTATTAATTGAAGCAAAAAAAAAAAAAAAACACCCGTTTGTTGTGAAGTTAGTGTGTGTTAATGAAATTCTCGGTGAATCTCGCAATACATTGTAGTATAATGCAGGACAACGATTTAACAATAATAAATTGACTTAAACATTCAGAAAAATACCATAAAATAAAAAGAAAAGAAGCTATTTTATAAAGTGCTTTTCACACAATAAGAACGATATTAAAATTCCCTATTCAAAATAGGCGAGCTCTTCTAAAGCTACTAAAATAAATTCCAGGTTTAGTTCTACAGATAATATTTACACACTTTTTAAAAAGACTTTGTAATACAAAAAATAACAAAATTAAATTAAAAAAACTTTTTTAGTAATAACTTATTTTACACAAAATGCCACATGTTGTTTTGTTCAATTGTTGTAGACAAATTTCTTATTTGCTAATTTTTTAAAAAAAATAGTCCTATTATAAGCAAGCTTTAGATCATAGGTACCCAACCTTTTTTGAACTGGCACCCCCTTTTCTAGTAAATATTTCGATACCCCCCCCCTCCCACTCCAGGGAAATAAGAGCGTACATAATGCATGGTGAAAACACGAATTCAATTTTTTAAAAATATTCTATTACTAATAGAGTATATTTTTTGTAGTTTAGTTTTTTTAAAGCCCCTAATTTTTTTTACTTGCAAATCTGAAATAACCATTCCCACGTATATACAATTTTAAATACATACAATCAACATAAGGTAATCAGTATTAAAGTTTACTTTTGTCAGTACATAATCAGCGTATTTTTTTAGCCTTTTTTAGACTATATTTGATTAATCTGCCCATGCCCCTCCATACCATCTCAAAACCCATTAACTTATTATTGGTCTTTTACTGCCCCCCTGAAAGTCTCAAACGCCCACAAGGGAGCGTTATCGCCCACGTTGAGAACCCATGCTTTAGATTAACTGAAGACTGTTTTCCCCCTTCTTTTTTTGGGTCAATGAAATGCTCCAATTCTTAAGTGCTATCAATTATAAAAACATTCAAATTAACATGATAGATTGCAGTGACGTCGGGGCTGGTGTTACCTTTCCATCCCCCTACTTGAATGGGGGGGGGGGAATGGAAGGGGAGACTTTTTAAAGTTATCTAGTATTCTACAGTTAAGGTGCATGTAACCTTATCAAAACCTTGCATACCTTATCATTTCCCTCAAAATTACTTCTTATTTATATAACCAGGATACATTTTAAATAAGCAAACACATGAAAGTAATTACAAATAAGAGTAAAAATAATCGTGTAAGAAATCATACACTATGTTTCTAAAATTTACCAAGTATTTTTATGATTGTTAAGAATTTTGAGGTTGTTTTATGCTTTTTAAATCTGGGATAAGTATCTGGTCTTCAAATTATGATTCGTGTAATTTTGGAGATGCGCAAATTGCTTGAAGGACATTGTTGAGCTACTCTTTTTAGGCAGTAAGATTATTCTCAAGATAAAAGAATCTTTTTTTGGACTCAGTAGCATTAATAGTTAATTTTTAATGAAACAGTTAATGATTTTATCACAGAGAAAAGAAATAGACCAGTAAGAATATATTTCTAAGAAAGCAAGCCCAAAAGCAGTTAATTTTTCTATTTAACGAAATTTCCTTCATAATTTTATAAAAACTAGAATATAACCAGATATTACAATTTTTTTTAACTGAAGTAGAAAAACTATCATTTATTTTATATGTGATGTCACGGAAACAACGAAACAAAAAAATTTCAGTAAAAAGGGATAATGACTTTGCTATAGGGCAGTGATGGCGAACCTATGACCCGTGGGTCACACTGACCCGCGCAAGCTGTTTAACTGACCCACGATTGTTAGGCAACCACTTGTTTATTTACGTAGGTTTATTTAAATGCTCTAATTTGTGGGCATTATTTATATTCTATTTGCATTTTTTCAAGCACAGCATTGACACAAAGCAATTTAAACGTTGTCTATAACCTTTAGTATGATCATTATAGTTCCAAAGTTACGTAAATGACAATAAATGTACATGAAAGAATGTAGTATTCGAAATAAAACAAAAGAGTGTTTACAAAATATCAAATAGAGTGGATAATGTTACTCACATTAAAAAAAAAACTATCGACAAACCAAAGCAAATAACCATATTTAAAGCCCTTTCTTCGGATAACATGCACTTTTGTATGGTTATTTTCTGTTATGTTTGTAGAAAGAGACTTCCATAGCACTTGTATCGTCTCCTCCCTGTTTCACCTGGTGAGGCGCCAAGCGTATGTCTGTTATTCTCGATACTAGCAATTTCTGGCTCGCAGTTTAAGGCGCGACTATACCAGTCAGTACCAGTGTTGAACTTAGTGTCATCCATTTCGAATGCTTTTAAAAGTAATGTGTATGGATGTGTAGGTACGATATATGATATTAGGTACGTTTATACAAAAGATTTTCTCAAATTATTGTATTCTTAATATTAATATTCCTAACTGTAGCCCTGTACTACGAGGGCAGTGCGATAAGTACTTAGCCTACAAATGAAAAAACAAAAGCTTTGGAAAAAATGCAATTTTTTTCCAATATAATCTCCTTTTAGTTCCATACACTTGACCCAGCAATGCTCCAACTTCTTTAACCCGTCTGAAAAAAATAAGTTTTCTGAAGGTCTGCAAAGTAGGCCTCCGTGGCGGCGATTACTTCCTCATTCGAGTGAAATTTCTGCCAGACGAGGGACTTTTTGAAGTTGGGAAACAAAAAGAAGTCGCACGGGGCCAAATCTGGAGAATACGGTTGATGGGGCAGCAGTTCCGTAGCCCAATTGGATCAATTTAGCCGTGGCGAGTACGGATGTGTGAGCCGGTGCATTGTCGTGGTGGAAGAGCACTTTTTTCTTCGCCAAATGGGGTCATTTTTTTAATTCGACGTCGAATCAGCCCAAAAGTTTGACATAGTATTGCCCTGTGGCCATTTTGCCCTTCTCCAGGAAGTCAATGTATATCACACCTTGCGAATCCCAGAAAACGGTGGCCATCACCTTTCCGGCTGATTTGACAGTCTTCGCCTTCTTCGGAGCAGGCTCACCGGGTAAAGTTCACTGTTTCGACTGTTCCTTGATCTCTGGTGTGTACCAGTGGATCCATATTTCGTCGACGGTCACGTAACGACGCAAAAACTTTGGATTGCTCTTAAACAGCGCCAAACACTGCTCTGAAGTGGTCACATGGTTGCGCTTGTTATCCGGAGTGAGCAAACGCGGCACCCATCTCGCCGACAGCTTTCTCATTCCCTAAATTTCATGTAGGATATGCGCCACGCGGTCTTTTGAGATGCCTACTATCTCAGTTATCTCGCGCACCTTCAATCGGCGGTCTGCCAAAAGGAGATCGTGGATTTTCGTCCCGTTATTCTCCGTGGTTGCTGTTTTCGGGCACCTGGGCGTGTCTCATCAAAACCATCGTGCGACCACGTTAAAATTCGTTGAATCAATTTTTGACGGTCACCATCGAGGAGAAGCGTCCCCATACACTGCACCCAAGCGCTTTTTGATTTCACTGAGCGATTTCCCTTCCAAAAACAAGAATCTAATCACCGACCGATATTGCTCCTTTTCCATTTTTTTAAAAAATCAACGGACACGCTTGCTTTTACACACTCTCAAAACAGAACTACAAGTCCGATCCGGCTGAAATTTCGTCAGTAGCCGTCTGCAGGAAGGTACTACACTATAGAGTATTTCTCTTGTGATATGACAACATCTGGCAGTGAGGCTAAGTATTTATGGGACCGCCTCGTATGACAGCAGTTAAAAAAATTAAAAACAAGCCACACAAGTTCCAGGCTATATCAAGCTGAATGGTCTGATAAATATGGTGTGATTGAAAGGAATAAAATAGTTATACCCTCGTATAATGTTTAAAGGCATTTTGAAACGCTGCATTTCAATCTCGTGATGTCAACAGATGAAGAAAGAAATTTACAAAAGAAAAAAGATAATTTTTCTTAAAGCAGTGTTTTAAAAAGTGTTTCGGTTGCAAAAAATAGCATTACAGCTGTGCTGGTTTCCAAGTTGCCCATTGCATTGCTCGCCACGAGAAACCTTTTTCAGAAAGAGGATTTGGATTAAAAAAAAACGTTTTTAGAATGTAGTCCTATATTATTTGTTGATTTTAAAGAAAAAGACTTGATTATAAAGCATATAAATGAGTTAGCTATAAGTCGCAATATAATTAAAGATCGAATAATAGAATAAGAAAAAAATATTTCCTCGCTAATACATAACGATTTAAATTATGCAGAAATGTATTCAATTGCTTTAGATGAGAGTAATGATGTAAATGGTTATGTACAATTAGCAGTTTTTGCTCGGTATAAGTATGGAAATATATAATGAATGTAGAGTTAATAAAACTAAAGGGAAGTGTACCGGTGCTTGATATTTTTAAAGAATTTGATATTGCATGTACAGAAATGGATATTGACCTTCAGAAAATAGTTTCTATTACAACAGACCGTGCACCTAGTATGCCAATATTCAGGGAATTTCACATACAACAATGTTTAATGTCTTAGTTTCGGTCAAGTCCTTAATCGCTTTGTAACGTTATTAAAAGAATTAAAAAAATTTTTAATTGAAAAAATAGTTTCGATTAATGACCCAATATACATTGGTTAAATGATTTACTGTTTTTATGCGACATCACTCAGCATTTTAATGAACTGAAGAAAAACTTCAAAGGCATGGACTAATTGTTTTAATGATGTTTGAAAACATAAAAATATTTATGACGAAACTTGACATCTTTACTTCGGATTTGGAAATGAAAATCACGAAATATTTTCAATTACAAAAACGTTTTCAAAACACAATAACTTTGAAAACTCCGTTCCCATTTAAAAAAATGTAATTAAAAATATTTAATGATTATTCAGGAAATAAAACATTCTTTTGAGGTTAGATTCACTCAATTTAAAAGTTTGGAAAATACTTTTCACTTTATTTTATATTCATACAAAACAGAATTTGAAACAATGGAGTTAACCGAATTTATGTGGCTAGGTATCGATAATTTACAAATGGAATCAGTTGAATTTCGAAGCAGCGTAGTGTGAAAAACACAATTTGAAGACTTGATTTCTGAAGTAGAAGGAAAACGTGTGAATATTGATCCCGCAGTAAAAATTGAAAATATTGTATGAAACGTATGGGTTTTCTTACCAAATAGAGTTTTATATCAATGAAAACACTAGTTAACAACTTTTTAACAATGTTTGGGTCTACATATTCATTAAAAAATTGTTTTCTTCAGTGAACTTTGTAAAATCTTCTAATAGAAATGGATTTGACCGCGGGAATTAACTGCGAAATGCGTTAAACTAATGAATACGAAATGTGAACATAATATTAAAAACTCTCTGAAATTAAACAGAAAAAATATTTCATTATACACTTCTCTCCAATTTTGTTATATATATATATATATATATATAAGTATATATAGAAAAAATAATATCTTTTATTATTTATAGTGTATGTAATTTTCGTTATTCCTTGTTCATTCAAACGCTTATTGCCATTTGCACCAAACACTAAAGAATTTTTAACCCACTAAAAATTTTCAAATCGTCAAACCACGCCCAATTTTACCCGTTAAGCCCACTGATTTTTTAAAAGATGTTTAGATTTAAAAATACCCAGTTAAAAATTTATAAGCTTAACTCGGTTGCAAATGGGCATTAGTGACCCACGAACTAGTAATAAACAAAATATGAACAAAATTTGACCCAGGTCTCAAAAAGGTTCGCCATCCCTGCTATAGGGTGTAATAAAACGAAGATCACTTCCTCTCTATCAATATATATGTTGTATTATATCTAGCATAAACATGTCTTTTCAGGATATTAAAATCTCATCAATAATTGACCAGACAATCATTTTCTCTTTCAAAATCCAAAATTTATGGAAGTTATATATTGAAAATGCAACACATTTCCCCCCTGCTACAATCGGGAAAAGCAACGATGTGCCAGTTTATGTGATTTCAGAACTGCTAAAATGGATTAACAGTGCTCAATAAAGAAGAACAATATTGCTGTTTTTATTTGTACTAGTTTTAGACCATTACTGACTCAACAAACCTTACATAAATGTATTAAAATGATTACTTTTGGTGTAATATTAAATTTAAAATTTTTTAAAAAATATTTTACATTAGATTTATAAATAGAAAGTTATTTGAAGAGATTTGTCTGATTTATATTTTTGACAATAAACATTGTTCTGATAATAATGACTATATTTAAATTATCATATTTAAAATCTTATTGATTTGTGTAAATTAAGAAAATTGTATTAAATAATTTACAAATACCTAAGGTAATAAGGTACAAATATACAGATAATCATAAAATATGTAATTAAAATTTGATTTATATATACTGCTTTTATATTACGAATAGTTCAGACAAAAATAATGTGAAATAGGTTGCTATATATTCTTCTGTGAAAGCTAAAACAATTTGTTGTTTAATGGATGCTTTTTAAATTTATGTTAACTTATAGCATAGGTATTTTTTTTTGTAAATAGTAAAGATAATATTTTTGGAAGGTTTTCGTGATCTTTGGAAACTCTTTCAGCCTATAGTTAGTATATTTTATTCAGTCTCATTGACAGTTTTTTCCGTATAGAAAATTATAATTTCTATTGTTAACTTTAAGGATATTGATTGTGTATATATGGGTATAATATGTAAGCTTGCTATATAAGTTCTAGTTTTTTTTCCCTTAGAAAAATATTATTAGATTTAATATATACAAGCGGTGATCAAATGAAAAGGTACGAAACGACATGGTGGGTACAAATATAGACTTAATTCAAAATATACACCATAGGCATGAGCACAACGATCCCACTGATGAACAAGCCGCAGGATTCCTTGTTCCCAGAATTCCTGTGGCTGTGACGAGACCCAGTCCTTCACAGTGTCCTTGAGTACGTCGTCCGAGTTGAAGCGCTTTCCTTTCAGGTGTTTCTTCAGTGGACCCAACACATGGAAATCGCAGGGTGACATGTCCGGACTGTAGGACGGAGGGTCCAACGTCTCCCATTGGAACTTGTCCAGTTCCATTTGTGTGACTCTGGAGACGTGTGGACGCGCGTTATCATGGAGCAGAACCACACCCTCCGTGAGCAGCCCCGGTCTTTTGTTCTTGATGGACCTGCGTAGGCGTCGGAGTGTCTCACAGTACACATCGGAGTTAATGCTTTTTCTGTGCTCGAGTCATTCTGTGCTCGCATCATTTGGACGCCGCTTTTTATAAGAGCCTTTGCTCTCTCCTGCGCATGCGGGCACCCGCGCATGATCCGATCCCAGTCAGAGTCTCCAATGGCATCCCGAGATGTCTCGCTACATTCTCCCTTGGCGGAATATGCAAATATTTAACTGTTTCATTTTTATGTCGTTTCGTACCTTTTCATTTGATCACCCCTTGTATATATATACGATTTTCTCGTAAATAAAAAAAAATGTCTGTTAACATTATACACAATAATTTTCCTTCAAATGTTTCGAGAACTCATAACCAGTGGTACGTACAAGGAAGGGGGGGGGGCACGGGTCTGGACCTTCCCCAAAGCCCTTGATTTTTATTTATTGATGATAATCCTGTGTATATAGTACGTAAAATTTAATTAAGTATTTATTGTTAACAATTTATTTTATTAACCAATGCTAACTATTAATTCAATAATTTATTTTTTACTGTTTTTTGTTCCTAAAATTGACAAATCAAAATATCAAAAGAATATGTTTGACGGCGTCTTGAGGTATGATACGAGAATGGTGGGCTTTCGATCCTGGACCCCCCTCCTCCCCTTTAAAATTTTTTTTGTGTGCACCACTGTGTATAACCATTTGTTCAATGGCTCGCAACTAAATCAATGTGACTGTGACACTTTACACTATACCTTGGGATATCATTTCTCTATGTATACCTTTTCATAGTGTTATCAGCTTAGAAAAAAATTAAGCAATATCATTCATAATAAAGAAGAAAAATTCTTAAACTATTAGAAAAAGAAATAGTAATAAATGAGCTTAAGGTTCTATAAATGTTAGATTTTTAAGAGTTACTTTCTACTTAAATTGACGTAACCAAATTAGAAAAAAAAACAAGCTTTAATCTAGTTAAATATCTTATGTCTCTAAGTATTATAGTTAAAAAATGTAAAACCTAAAAAAAAATAATATTTGCGAAAGTCGTGATGTTTATTGATTCTTTGTATACAGAAGGAGTTGATCGCAGATTACGCTATAGAATACTTAGAAAAAGTTCCTTAAGGGAACCAAGACGTGTTTCACCTTCGGGAAATCGATTTTTTGACTTTTATCTTAAAAAAAAGTAAATTTAATCCTGAATCCAAAAATGTATAACATGTATAGGTAATTGCAATTTTAAAATGTAAACAACAGCTATTGCGGTTACAACAAATGTCTTTGTATCTGGAGAAAAGTATATCTACAAACATTTCCTCACAGAACCAGTTCTTGTCAAGATTAATTACACAATTAGAAACATATACATAATTTTTAAGCATGTATTTAGAGACTTAACTGCAAAAGAACTTTTACTAAAATGTTTGCATGACCGTTTCCAGAACCCAAATGAAAGCTTAAAAAACTGTATATGGAATCAAGTTCCAAAAAACATAATTGTGAGCAATAAAAAATTTACAAATTGGTGTAATGGACGCAGTGATATGCTTTAATGAAGATGCACATACAGGAACAAAATTATTGAAAGCAATAAAAATAAATCTTGGGATAAACACTTCTGAAGGCCTTCGAAAAATTGACAAAGTTAGAATTTGTGAAGCCGAGATGACAGTTTTAAAAGCCAGCAAAGAGGCCACGACTATTGAAAGACAAAATAAAATAAAGAAGAATGCTTTAGAAGTGTTCATGCAAGATGAATACAAATCTGGAATATTTTAAATATCAAATTTTAGTAAGCTGTACCATTTTATTAGTTTTTTTCCATATTACTCAAAATGTGTTTTTCTAGTTTTTAGGTATTCGTAGAAAAATCTATCTATTATATTTTGGTGAAATTTGGTATGAGCTTTTGTATAATAATAATGTATTTAATGATACTAATTTAGTTCCTGAAATGTTAATATTTTTATTTTTACGGCCAATTTTCTAAAAAAAAATTACCATTTTTATCAAAATTTTAAAAAATCGAGATTCAAATATTTAAAAAAAAAATTTCTAAGCAACAATTTTATAACTAAAACAGCATGATTTGTTGTTTTATATGTTATAAAAGGAAAACTACAGGTATACCTAATCAACACCATGTATACGAAAGCTCCTTTTGAAGTGTACTTTTTCAAATCCTTATATTTTTAAAATAAATGTACATATTTAAAAGCTTTATGTTATAATATATTAAGAAAAGTATGTAGATTGTGGCCCACATTTTTTTTGTTTATGTTGTCTTTTTGTTTTTTAAAATAATGTTCCTTCGAAAATCGAAATTTTTCTTGTTTTGCTTCCTCGAGAACGTCCCGGTTCCCTTAAAAATAAATACGATAGAAATAGATTGATAAAACGTTGGATCTATTTAAAAGGAATATTATAAAAAAAATTCAAAATTACTAAAACTTTAGTCAAAGACCCCCCCCCCCCCAAAAAAAAGAAAAAAGTTTCCCGTAAAAGACCTCCAGTTATTACTTAAATAAATTAAATAAAAAAACAATCGAAAAGGGGCTAAAATCAGTTGAATTTATTGGGAAAATAATGTTTTTATTCCTGATGTTTAAGGAAGAGGTACATATATTAACCATTAACTTCCAGAAATTCAACTAAATTAAATTTCATTATTATAAAATTGCACATAAGGATTTAAGTCTATACCTCTGTCTCTGGAATTATTGGTGAAATTCCAAATATAGTGAAAATCGTTTAACATGAAACTGAGGGGGACTGAAATATTTTTTCGTGTTAAAAGAATTTCATGTTAAAAGATGTTGCAAAAAAAACAACAACATATATTCAACAAAATTAAGCTTTTTAGAGTACATTTGATATGCATAGATATGTCTATATGTATGTATTTCATAAAAATCAATGAAACAAAAACATTCACAGGAACTTAATGAAATTAATTACAAAATTTTTCATGTTTTTTGAAAAACAAAACATTTATTATGTTTTGGAAAATAATCTGATATTTTTCTTTGCATTGTCTTCTTTAGTATCAAAAATTGTCCGATAGCGTCTATTTTTTTTAATTCATTTCACCATTGGAATGGGTGTCTGCGCATAGTTTTCATGATGTTCCTCATTTCGAATGTCGTGGAAATATGAGCTGCTTTATTGATTTAATTTTCGTCGTCGGAATCTACTTCAATGATCTTTCTTGAGCTTTGAACTAACTCCAAAATGCATTTGTCTGCTATAATTGGGGTTGTGTACGCATTATCATCATCTGCAACGAATTCTTCCGTTTATACATTAGAACAGTCCAATAATATAGAAACTTTTTCAAACATTTCATTAAATGTCGATTAGTTTCAATATCTTCCTTCTCCATCCTTTTGTGTAAATTGATTTTCATTTTGTGTTAACAGAAAAAAATGCATGAAAATACTTCGTAGTTTGTCGGGACCGTAAAATTATTTCGTGTTAAACGATACTTCGTCTTAAGTGTTTTCGCATTAAACGTTCTTCACTGTATTGTGCTTTTTGGTTAACCAAACACAGATTTAACTTTAAAAAGTGTAAATAATGATGTAACTAATGTTGGATGTAGGTTTATTAATTATTAACGCCTATCTATAAAGCAACACCAGGACTGTGTGTGGACGACGAACCTCGTAGTTTTGAACTATGGTTAAGTGACGAGAACGACACCTGAACGGGCACCCCACTCCCAAAACTATCACACCATGCCAATTTGGGTGGAGTATGAGCTTCGACAAATTTAACGTGCAACAGTTCCACGCAGGGTGGATTTTTAGTGTCTCCAGGACTCAAACTTGCGACTCGACAGAAGCAACGCTGACCATGACCATGTCCGTTAGGGTATTTGGGTTGAATGCGGATGTGGGATGGAATAAAAGACTTTGAGAAATATTTCCCTTGGATTAAAAATAAAGATAATAAATAATTGTTTGAAGAAATGCCTATATCAACTAGAATATATAAAAAATAAATGCAGTTATTTAAGTCATAACTAACTTTTCCAAAATTTTTTTTCTGTATTAACTGCTTCTACATTGTTTTATCGTCTGAACAATATGAGGTAATTTTTTTTTAAAAGAAAAGATGTTTATACAATATTATTCTAGAAGAACAATCTAAGATCAACAATTTGTAAAATTTTTTTTTCTTAAGCTGCATATTTAAAATATTATATAAACAGGAGATAATTTTTAAAATATCATCCAGGTATTGTTCTTACATCAAAATTTCTGATATGGCTGTTGTTGTCGTGTATGACAAAGTGCACAGGCAGAAACGATTATTAAAATTAGCTAGTGCCAAAGGCACAAATCACTGCCTTGGCAATATCCTTGGGCTTGTCTGTGTATAACGTGTCCATGTATATTAGCATATATGCCACAATCACAAGCAATTATCTTAATTTTCTTTTTATTAATGCATTGATAAATATTTATAGGAAGTCTTTTTTGAAATAGTAATGTGTTTATAAATTTAAATAAAAAAAGTACTCGTACAAATTTGTTAAACATTAAAGAATTTTTCTTGATAATTTTGCTGTTGAAAGATGGTAAAAAAAAGTACTATTTGGGTAGAGTGATCATCCGATTGATTTTCACAGTCTCTAATGCATCTTTATCAACGATTTGACGTGTAACCGGGCTACCAGTAATTATAAAGACCATTGCTGGCTACTTAACCAGATGTCTGTTCTCCCTTTTTTACCTTGTTCTCCCTTCTAGGGAGGACACCTAAACCTGAAATCTCACAAATTGGAGTAGAATTGATTTCAACGAGAAGTCCCACTTCGAAATGAACCTTGATAACCAGCGAATACATGTTTGAAGACATATAGGACACACACAGTGGTGGGATGATTGCTTAACCGCTACAAAGCCCAACAACCAAAAATTATAGTACAGGGTGTTATTTAATTTGACAGCTGGAATCTTTTGTTTGTCATGCATGATACCCTTACCCAATGATGATAGACTAAAGACATTTTATGCACCCATAATGTTGCTCTCCCTTTCATTGACTCCTGGTGGTCTTATACATCAATAGTATAACTTATTGCAGCTCACGGAACGCCTTTCTAATACTTACTTGTCTTCGGGCTTCTCTAAGACTTTCCTGTTCGGCTCGATCGCCAGATCTTCCCCAATACAGAACTTTTATGCTTTGATGAGCAGATAATTTTGACTGTTCCTAGATCACACTGATCTATATTGCCATTTAGAACGTGTATGTTTAGCAGTATCACCAATTCTACGAGCCAATGTCTCGGTTGATAACACCTTGTATAAGGGCCAGAAGTACGTAGGCTAATGCATTATTGATTTTTTTTTATCTTGTAGCTATTTTTATAGAATTAAATATTCAATTGCTCTGATAATCTTAGTGTTTAGAGCTTAGTTTTTAGTTCATCTGTACAGATATTACTCCCATTCGGATAATTCGTCGCTGCTTCGCCTTTTATGTATAATGTATTAAATATAGAAGTGTAAATGACAATAAGTGTTTTTTAAGAATGTATGTATTAACTGCTTAATGAAATTGACATATGTCGTGTATTCGAACTCTTGCAACAGCATGTTATATAAAAGGTATCGTGTGTAGTGCTCTAGGCAACTGAACTAAATATTTAACATAAAACATATTTATTTCGGAATTCACTAATAAAAGATATGCTTATTTCTTCTTTTGCTTAAATTTAGTATATTTCTATTTATTTTCATGATCTTGCTAGCCATAATTATAGTTATTTCTACAGTAGTTTAAACAGAGATATAAATAATATTTGTTGAAATATAGTCAGTTTCCGATGAAAAACTAATCAAACTATTCTGATGTTCCTCTAACTGTATACTGGAAAAATTTCCTGTGGAAATGCAATTAATTTTTAAATGATAGGTTTCTACCCCAAATATAGACTATCGATTACAAGCTGTTTTTGATACTTTTTTTGAGCCCTCAACCTGCCGGTCCGAAGCCACACAGAGGTGCTTATTTGATGACTGGGCTGAAACGGAATTTCTCCTCGGGTCTTACTCCTGTCTTTTGCCTGAGGCAGATTAGCGGGAGATAGGGCTGTCGCATACCTCCTCCTCCTCCTTGGGTGGAAAATCTTTAAGCTGTTGAGAGAATTTCTGAGTGATACTTAAGAAAAGGTTATTTTTTCAACCTTTACTGCATTTGATATACATCCCCTGTCTATTTGGCATCATTTGGAACGTCTTCTGTTGACATCGTAGGCAATCTTTGTTTGAGATGACTGATTTATTTGACACATATTTCATAACGGTTTAAATCATTATTGCGAGTAATTAATAATGTCTTATTTATATTCTCCATAGAATGTATACTCAATCAGTATTGCTTAATTGTGCCACTATGTCACGTTCAACTTCCGAGTCACCACTTGTGGGGGTGTCGGCCTAATCGACACCCCTCTCTCTCCGCCCTGCCCTGCTAAAGGTGTGGAGCGAAACAAAGCATCACCAGCAACTTCCATAACAACAATTAATTTATTTATCTTAAAACACACTTAAACAATCACAAGTGAAACTACAAAAGGAAACCCTAGGAGTGATATATCAAGCGTTATCTAATCTCAATGTATAACTCTAAGTAAACCCGACTACGTGAACTAGATAAAGAGAACAAGCGCTAATGAACAAGCGCTAATAAACGCTAATCTAATAATTTAATCTCTTAGTAATTACTTCCTTGATTCGCGCTATGTTTGTGAATGAAATATTCTAATATTCACACTTACGTAACACCGTAACAGCTCCCCTGCTCCTTCTATCTAACATCTACAAAGCCTAGACTTTATATAGTCAAACTAATTTAAATATCATGGTTTCTTCTTGAAAGGCTGTGAATTAATGTGAATGTCAGCCTCAAAGTCTCCCCAAGAGGATTAGTAGGAAAATGACGCGAATAGATTCGTCACACACTTAGGGTGCAAGCTGTTGAACTAGGCTTTGATATTAACCTGTTGCTCCGCAGCCACGCTGTGCTATGCTTTATACCACTAGGCTGAAAAGGTATTACCTTCAGGCTAATCAATAAGCGTTTTACTTCTGTCGTTTTCTGGTTGTGATTTACGGTAAGAAGGGTCGCCACATGCTGCATTGTTTATTTTAATATTGTTATACTTATTATGTTTTTTGAATGGAATAGCCTTATATGAAGTATTTTTATAAGAAATTTGAATAAAGTCCATGCAATATCACTGAACAATTTTTTTTATAAATTACCTTTCTATAAATGTCTGTGTATGTTTAACAATTACATTTCTTTAAATGGGATATCGTTAAATTTATATAATACATTAGTGCACAGCGATTCTTAAACTTTCGAATGCCACGACTCCCTGAATGTATTAACTTAACATCGCGGACCCCCAAATTTTGAACATCTCTTCCCTGACTCCCAACATATGGCTGAGTGATTAAAAGTCCTAAGACAACTTCTGCTTTTTTTCAGATTTTTTTCAACACTTATTTTTCTTTCTTTAAGAAAACAGTAAACACATCTAATTATATATGTATATAAAAATATTAAAAAAATACTAGTTTCAAATAAAGAAATAATGTGTAGGCGCAAATAAAAAAGTAATACAAGTGGAATTTGACTATGAAATCGAGATGGATGTAATTGTTATCGTATTGGCGCACTATGTGAATTCATTTCTAAATCTTTAGACATGTGTGCTTCTACTATATATTTTTTGAAAGTATAACGTTTTAGTAATGGATATGTTGTTGCAAACAATAAAAAAAAAATTAATGATCTTGATCAAAATGCAAGTTCTACTAAATATTTTGGGGGGGGGACAATTTAGTGATCTAGTCTAAGATTAGGTCTTTCAGAGTCTGTGAAAGAGGAAAATATTAACATTAAATGAGAGACCTTCGCTGAACCCGGTGTTCTGCGAACCACAGTTTAAGAATCAATGCATTCGTGGATCAAATCTTGAGGATGGAAAATAAGCATCCTTGTAGAGTAAAAAATAAAGAATTGTTCAAGTTATACTTGCTATGTTGTTTATGTGCTTAAGGTATCCAACTACTTGCGACAACTTCTTTTAAAAAAATGGAGACATGCGGATTTTTTTGTGGTTTTTAGATTTGTTTAGAACATTTTAAGAAAATTATGCTAAAATTAAGAAGAGAAAAAGAAATTATTATTTCTAAAATGGGAAAAAATTAGTAAAAATTTGTGACGGATCTATATGCGTCTCTAACTAACTCATTGGGGATTCTTTAAGGAAAGTAATTATTTCAACCAACTTTCACCGAAGGTGAGAAAACGTGATTATGCGAATTAAATTTATTATATAAATTCTGTATTCGCGAGTTTTGAGAGTTAGTGAAGTGAGAATCTAAGATTATTAAAGTGAAAATTGAAGATTACCAAAGTGAGGATCGCTCGGATGCGAGGTGATCAAGCCAACCTTTAGTGTTCAAGGCCTCAGCTATAGGATTTTTGAATTACAAGAGTTCAGGTATTGTGTTCATTATTTAAATAGAAGTTAGAGAGTAGATTGTTAGTGCGCGTCCGAGTTAAAAACGAGTTTGTATGTTATCGTAGAAATTAGTTGAATGTCCGTAAATATTATCCCCATGCTAACTGGTCTCACCTTCGTGCTCTAGTTATTGATCGAAACTATCTTAATTGGATTATTATTGTGTCTGTGTTGAATATTGGGACAGTAAAATAATTTTAGGGAATCATGTCGTCTGATCAATTAGTTGCTCCCACACATCTAGCCGGGTCCGAGAGAAGACAAGGGGAGTTCGAGGGAAGTAGGAATAGTCCCTCATTACAAATTTACAAAAAATAACATAAACGGAGTCCATTCTGCACCAGAAGTTTATGAAGAAATTTTCAATTTTTCAAATCTGATGTGTTGCTATGTTATTCATTTTTTAAATGACCTTCAGGATAACAGATATTTTAATCTTTACAAAAACTAGAGCACTTTTTGTTTTATCTCAGTTATTATTTCAAATTGCTTAAAAACACAGTGATATATTCACATAAGGGACTATAAATTTAGTAGTAAAATAGTGATTGATAAATCTGAAGGTTAAAACACTTCTACTATTATACGGAATATACACAAAAATTTTCAGTTAATTACTTTCAAAACTTTTTGAGCAATCGCAGTCCCTGTTTGAGTTTTTTTAAAAAAAAAAAAAACGCATTTTTCGGTAAAAAGCATTTTAAAGTATGACATTTTGCTTAAAGTAATGACATCTGCTTTAACTAAAAAATTTGTAGTTTTTGTTTTAGTCAACAGAAAATAATAAACTAGATATTTTTATAAAGCTAATAAGATGGCCTATAAAATAAAATCATAAACAAATTGTCAATTTTTGGCAAAATTCACAATTTTAGGGTAGACGGATACCTTAAGCAATAACATTGAACAATGCGTCAAAGATTTATTCTAGAAGTACATTATTAGTAGAATATGTACCTGTAGATCCGAATACGGTCGACACCTGTCCGATGTACCTGTTGATTCAACAAGTCTTACAAAGAAAGCACAGGTACTCCTAAAATACATCTTAGTACGAGATATGCTCCCTGTAAGGTTCAGTATAATTGTTAACACTATGCGGCATGTGGTTAATTACGTTCCCGGCACTATCCCTCTTTCGGATAATCCATTCCCCTTTAAAGTAAACTAAATGAAACATATCCAAATTTTAATTGTCGTCAATTTATTCCTTCACTTTAAGATTTTTACTATATTACACTATTGCTACTTTATTTAGGATAATGGGCTTGATTTTGTGTGTATCACCAATGGAAATAATATCCATCCTAATGTTTTGTTCACAATGGTTATGTTTTTTTTAATATGTTTAAATGTATAGAGTTTTTATAGTCAGGATATAGTTATAACATTAATACATTTTATTCGTATTCCTTTAATATAGAATGTTCTTATAAAACTCTTGTTAGTGGTATAAGAGGGGGGGGGGAAGCAGAGTATTTTACAATCCCCCAAATCTCTAACTAACATAGCAGATATGCAAAGGTAAGTATTGCCCCTTATCTTGATTTTATTAAATTTTAGATTATTTTTTATTATGTGTAATCTGGAATTTAAATTTAAAGAATAAATGAATGTCAGAAATAATGACGTTATATAAAAATGTACTTGCTAAATCCTGATCTTCAAAATTTCTTAATGAGTTTTATTTCTTACATGAAGTTTACCTTTAATTTTTCACATAAAAATTCCTTTAATTCTCAAAAAATATTCCTAATGTATTTATGGAAACATTTTATATAAGATGTTTTTTGACACTGAAATCTTATTATTTTAAGAACAACCATTTTTAAATTTTATTTGCAGTTAGTAATCTCCAAATGTACTGTTTAATAAAGCAATCTGAGCAAATTCCTAGTAATATTGAAATTAAATCAACACCATTACTCATATTTTTACGTAATTTTTTCAGAACATATGCAGTTAGTTAATGTAGTTTAATATAAAAAATTTATTTAGTACTTATATAAAAGTAATTAATTTGTTTGATTACCATTTTATTAAGCACTATCAAGTTAAGATTAAACACTCTCAAATTAAGTCTGTTCCTTCATATATTCCCATTTGTTGAAAAAAATTTTATGATGAATTTTTTTTTTGGAATATTTCTGTATAGTGCTGAGCATTATATATATTTTATAGTTTTCTTTTGAATGGGGTTTAGTCTAATAAAGTTATTTTGAACAGATCTGATTTTAATTCGATTCAATCATAATATGAAAATCATTTTCAGACTATTTCACTTGAAAGTATTTATTTGAATTATAATCACTCACATTTTTTAAGAGATAGTAAAAAAAACAACCCTAATTATTGCACAGAAATGATCTAAAATGTGTAGAAAATATTTCCTCTTTGTAAAGAAATTGCATTAGAAAACATTCTTCAGATATCGCTGTAGTAGCATCTGAATATGAAAGAGTCCTTTTAAGTAATGGAAGGGCGAATATATTTCTTATTTATATAAGATTCGATACTAGTAAAAAACGTTTTATTTTTTTGCGAAATTTAATGTTTTGTTTATGTATTTGTATTTAAACGTTTATTGTAATAAAGCAGTTTTTTTATTCCAATTCAATGAATTTTTACAAGTGTTTCAAAAAAAAAAAAATCTTTCTAAAATTCTGCAGAGAAGTCAGCAAATTTTTATAAGCTCTGTAATATCTTGAGTATATATAGCGTAATATAAAATGGAAATGATTTCCTTCATTTTATTTAAAAAGGAATCTCACATTTCTAACGAAATCATTCGATGTCTGACTCATGTTCGTTCTTCAAAAGAGTTTATCTACGACTGAAATGCTTAATATTTTCTCGAATCATTCACATTCTCATCAAATAATTTTAAAGATATTACTGTTCTGAAATAAGATGAAATTATTTGAAACTGTAAATATCATCCTTATCGAAGATACTGAATTTAATGGTTTTATTATAAATGCTTTAATGCAACGTCTATAAATATTTTTTCCTAATGCCAGTTTAATGTTTCTTTTCTTAGATTAAATATACATATATTTTGCAACTTTTCCCCCATTAAAATAACCATCCTTTTCCTGAATTGTAATTGTATAAGATTTATAACGCTGATAAAAAAGTTTCTTCCTCTTGAAATCATGAAAATAACTTAGATTTCTGATTCATCTGATCAGTAAATTTGATATGAATCCGTTTTGGAAGAGTAAGATTTTGGTGTGATATATCTGCACATCGAGAACAGTTTCTGCGATGATGTTTGTTTAAAGTAGTGATTCCCAAATGATCTGTATAGACACCTAGGGGTCTATGGTGACCTGAAAGGGGTCCACGTCAGCGAAAAAATAATTTGGGAATCCATGAGGTGTAAATGGAAGTCTATGATAGTGGCTCTCATTAAACAAGATCGTGACTTTGATTTTTAAAGAAAATCTGATCAAATGGAAACCAAATTTTACCTATTTTAACAGATTTATTTACTAAATTTAATGTTGTTAATTTGCCATTATAAGGTGACAGCATACATTTATTAAAACGAGGATCATCATTTCAGACCATCATATTGGATGGCGCGAACTTTCCCAGTTTCTCAATTGGCCGCAGACAATCTGCCAGGAAAATGACGTTTTAAACTACGTTCAACATTTAAATGCCATTTATTCAGATTTTGAAACCAGGTTCGAGAATGCCTCGACAATGATAATTACCACAGTGGGCAATGAATTCATATGGTCACAATAAAAAAAAAATGATCAAATGTCATATTACAAGAGGAACTGGTCGGAAAAGACAGTAACGGAGATGTTAAAGTAAAGTTTAGAAACAGATGTCAGCAATTTTAGCTTTAAAAATACATACCTGTTATTTATCCTGAATTATGGAGTATTGTGAAATATTTTAATTGCTTTACCTAGTGAGGAGTTTCAGAGTGATTGCCAATCCCCAAAATAATAATAAAAAAAAAAGAAAGAAAGATAAAGACTGGCACTACTAACTGAAAGGATTTAGGGTTAAACCTGATAAGACTGATGCCAAATGTCGAAAATTTGTTATTAAAGCACTATATTCCTCCTCTCATAATAAACATTTGTTTGTTGATCCATTATTATATGCATTAATTTAATTAACATGTTTGTTTCTTAAATTTTAAACTCTATACTTCATTACAGATAGAAATTTAAATCTTTTAAAGTAGTAGCTCTATACCAGCTGTCAAAAAAACATTTAAGTTGATAAATTTGCAAAAACTCAATATCAGGTAAGCAAGAGTACCCAAACCCAAAAACATGGCAAAAAATCTACGAGACAAAAATTTTGTGAACCTCTGATTTAAAGGTTTCAATATGCACATGGCCATTTTAGCTCTAGTTTTCCTGTTTGCATTGCTCTTACTATCTCTAAACTGCGCTTAAATTATTCTTTAAATGATTTGTATATTGTCTAATTTTTACTCTCTGAATGAATATATTGTTTAAATAGTCTCGGTAAATCATTTCTTTTTATCTGAGTGCTTGTGAATAATGATATTTATGAAGTTATTTATTTTCATAAGTGTTAAAGTGTCCACAAATGATAGATATATTGGTTTAAATAAAAATTATTATTTTTGGTGAATATTGAATTTATTGTTATTCTCTAGATAAAATTGAAATATTTTTTTTATTCAAATTGACTTTTTATTATAATTTTAGCTTTAAATAAAATTTGTTATTAATTTTAGTTAAAATATAATTACTCCTACAATTATTATTTTAGTTTTTGGCTGTACTCTGTTTTTTGATTTATCAATTGTTTTTTTTAAAGCACTGACTGGGCGTATACTTCTCTCTCTCTCTCTACTATATATTTTTTCCAAGATAAGAATGTTTTATTATTTTAAGCTTGTAGTTTTTTTTTGTTTTAAGCAATTATTAGTTATAGAATATAGAATTTCTCTTCATTTTTATTTATGGAGTAAAAGTTAAAAATTATGATGTAAATTTTAGATTGCACATAATATTATCTTGGTATGTAGCTGTTATTTTACTATGATGTAACCAAAATATTAATTTGTATTAGTAAAGCACATTGTATATTTTATTTTAGGAACACCGAAAAAAACCTGAAATTTCTTAAAGCAAACAATGTAAATATTTTCTTTAAAATTTCATTAAATAATTTTAGTTCCAGACCTTATTTTTCGTTGAATATAAGAAGACCATTTTTTCAGCGTGGTGTTAAGGTGAAAGAAAAAAACAAACAAAAACACAGTTCATTCAATATGCTTCATATCTTTATTTTCATTCAGTAACCCTCGATGATACACACATGTTTGGTTAAAAGTTAGCAAATGTGTGGTGGTAGCTTCCATTTTTCCTAGATCATATCATATTTTATCAGACCTCCACCAGCATCTTAAACAACATCTCTTTTGAGACTTAAATCCAGCTAGTCGAAACCAAAATAAGTTAAAAAACAAACATAGAAGTTGATTACCTTTGATTATTTTTATGCCTAATATTATTTCCCCTTTTTTTATTATAAATAATATTCAAATATTTGGGACCTTTTTAAAAAAGTGAAATAATATTCAACTAAATCACATGCTGTGTATTTTTGTATGTGCGCTTTTTCTCATGAAACAAAAGGTCCTTTGAAATATTGTTTGTTAATTTTAGTCCAGTAGTTTTATTTCAAATATTTCTTCGATATTTAAGCATAATTCCCTCATTAATTATGTGAAATCTTGCATAATATTTTTCTATTATTCGGATGATTTATTTTTCGATTAGTTTGAAAATTGTTGGTGGATTTTTGAGCTTGGGATTTTTTATTTAAATTTTTCTCATAGTTTTAGTAATATGCTTATGGTGTAATAGAATATGTTACCATACATTTTTAAAAATATTCCAGTTTATTAGTATATTCTTTAATGATATATATTGTTTTTATCTTTGTCACTACAGTAAATTGTAAATAAATTGCAAGTATTATTTTTAAATTTCAGCTTATGAAATGATTATTGTTTTTTTGTGGAATGATTGCATTATTTATAACGAAATATAATTTTTGAAATAATGATATTATTATTAAGTTATATCAATTAATGTTATTTGAGTAACAAATTTATTCGTGTAAATTTTTTGTAGACGTACCAGATCAATTGTTAAATTATTAAATGTGATTAGCTAGATTATCGTCCAACTAGAGTTGCACTACACAAGTATCTATCTAGCAATTGAATTTTATCTTTTATTACAAAACTTTTTTTGTTTTCATTCAGTGAGTGAGATAAAGTTGAATAGAAGAGTGTCTACTGTCTACTGCATTATCATTTGAACATTTTTTTTTAATGTGCTCAATGATACTTTTTTCCATTTTTCTTTCCTTTTTTTTTAATGATTCCGTGCCAATTGTCTTTTCCTTGATCTGTAACACTCTCCTCCTCTAAAATGCATTAAATAACTCAGGAAAATAAAACTATATTTTACTGTTAGAAATATAAAACTAAAATAATGAATAGTTGAAAAAATATTTAATTTCGCTTAAGCACACTGTGCGCCCGTTGAACTCGAATTAAACATGTGAAAGAAAGTTAAAAGATCATAAATGTTAAATTTTACCAAAACAAACGCATAAACGTCTCAATAATTATTAGTAAACCAATAGTAGAAAGGAAACTAAACTGATTTAGCGAAATTCATGCAAAGTCAGAGTAAGGAGAGTTGTACAGACTTTTTATTCCGTTTTAGTTCCGTTCTTTTCGCCAGTTTTATTCTCTTGGATCGTTCCATCCTTGGTTTCGTTCGGTTTCTCAGGGTTCTTTTTGTCATCCTGTTGGAAATTAGAGCGAACAACGCTGTCGGATAGAAGGATAACCTTACCATCGCGCAACTCGCGTTTCATCTCGTCATTGAACTCATTATTGATGTTATGGTTTGGATACGGGTTGGGGGCGAATTCATTCCCATAGACTGGGGACCCATTGACCGTGAAGTTTTGGTTTGGCATGTAAGGGTACGGGGTATACATGGGCCTAACACCACGATCAGGGATCATACCCATAGATGGATTATTCGGATATTGCATGTACTGGTTTGGTCTGTAATTCAGGTTTGACATTGGGGTCATTCCAGCTGCAGGGTTATTCATTAAGAAATTTTGGTGGTCATGTTGCAATTTTTGAATTGTTTCCTTAATACCCTCATGGCGGAGTTGCATATTGGTTTGGGGAGGGACATTTCCCATTGGATATTGCCTGTTGTACATTGGGTGGTTCATCGGAAGCATGCCCAAGTGCATTCCCGGAGTCGAGTTATTTATATACGTGGGTCTGAAGGGACGATAAGCTGGATACATAGCTAGTGGAGGTCTCCAATAATTTGCTCTAGGATACGGAACCACTAGGCTGGGGATAATCATTCTGGGGATGGGTCTTCCATTACCAAAAGGGTCAATTTCTTGTTCGTATCTGTTTACAACAGTTCCAGTATTTGGAGTTGGATGGAGCATCACATGTTGGTATCTTGGACCTGAAACATAAAAGAGGAACGAACCGAATAGTATCGTAATTTTGAAGGTTTTTTAAACAATTGTCAGCTAGGGAAGAGTGACGGTTTGATCTTTTAACTAGTTAATTCTACAGGAAAAATTCTATTTAAAGCTTGGAATTTCTAATGATAAAGATATTTTGTATGTACTTAATTTCTTGCTAATGTTTAAGATAATCTCTAGGACAGAATGTTTTATGTTTTTATTTAATAATTCATTAAGTATCTTATTTTCTTACCAATATTTTCTAAGAAGATTAACAATTGCTGTTTGAATTTGTCAAACCATTGAAAAAATAGCATTGTTAAAATTTATTTGTTGTATCATCACGTAGCGTGACTTTTTAAATCTCTTAGTAATTATTGACTATTTTTACTTCTTTTTTGTAAATAGTTTGATGATCTGTCTCTCTTGAATAGATTTCGAATTTATTAACGCTGAAGAGGTTTTGACACTTCTGTCTAACATCTACATACTGTTGATGTTATCCCATGAAAGAAATTCTAAAAGTAAAAATTTATAATTTATTGCAGAGATTACAAGTAAGAGATCAATGTTCTGATTTAGGTAAAAGTCTTCTGTTACAAGTGAAATGTTTCTAAGCACTTCGACTTTAAAAATATATAAAATTTTAAAAATTACATTTATATTTTTCATAGGACAGCGTTTCTCAAACTATGGGGCGTGCCCTCTAGGGGGACGTGATAACCCTGCATGGGTGGCCCGAGCATATCGAAAAGTCGAAAATAAAAGATTACTTAAAAAATTATTAGTTTACTGAAAAGAAGCAAAACAAAATACATTTTAACACATTTACACTGATATATTATACTTTTAAATCTATCAGTACTGCAGAATGTATTTGATAATTAATTTATCAATACTAAGTTAAGAACACATTAAATAATGACTAGTGATTTTCATAGGCTTGTCGTATACAAAATTATATGCAAAACTCAATAATTATCCTGGTAATTTGTACGGTTTGTAATTAAAGCCGTATAGTACTATTATATCGCTTTAGCGTTATAGTACAACATTATTGCATTCAGTACATTGTTATTGTATGAAGGGGGGCGCGACGAAAATTACGACTGAAAATTGAGTCACAAACATTCAAAGTTTGAGAAGCACTGTCATAGGAGGAAGAAGTGAAAGCTTATATTGACCATGTCTTAGTAGATATCAGAATATTAAATAAAGGAAATTTATCATTACACTTTTTATACATATTTTTAAAAACATTATCTTAAGAAAATTTAGTTGAAATTTGGAATTAATATTTTGTTACAAAAATTCTAAACTGTACCAGCTTAAAAAGAACATTTTTATTAATTTAATTGATTGTTTTTATATATATAGGTAAGTGTTTCACTTACCTGGGATAAGATAGTGGCCATTTCTCTGGTGAAATTCATTTAGTATTTGCTCCTCAGACTCTCCTAAGCGTTCCAGTTCAGCGATCTATAATTTTCAATATTTTTTTTTAAACTCTCTCTTTGACGCAAATATTAAAATATTTATTTTCTTTTTAAAGTGTGAACTAAATCTTATTCGTTTCTAAGTATTTTAAGACTATATAGGTAATGTTTTGCTCAATCAAGTTAGGTTCTGTTTTGTCTTTTTTTTTAGAATGTTGGGAATTGTTTATTCTCATAAAGGGGGTAATCACGTTCTATTTTAAAAGAAAAACGAAAATTCTCTTCTATTTTGTGAAATTATATAAAAAAGATTTTAGAGAGATGTATTTTGATAACATGAAAATTTAATGAATTATGTAAAACAAGGCCTTAGTATATTATTGGGTAAAATAAATAAAAAAAAGAAGCAAAACAGATATGCGTTTTAAATTGTTTTTAAAAATAAAAATAAAATTAAATCGCAAAAGATATAGTTTAAAGCCACGATAAATTTCAATTTAATTGGAGGATGAAAAAAGAAAGGAGAGTAAACGTGTTACTTGTAAAGAACGTGGATAAAAATATTTTCATATTTTTCATTATCAGTTCTTTAATTAAAAATATATTGCAGCCCAAACTATTCTGGTTTTTTTTAAGTTGTTGCTTAAGTTTAATATTACCAATAAATCTTAAATTAGTTGTAACATATATATATGCTTCTATTGCATCTGTAAAGTTTTCTGTCAGTTGAGAAAAGAACCGTGCGAGTTATAAATTTGGACGAATTATTGTTGCATATTTAAATATATTTTCGGATACACTTTCATGAAACAGTTGCAATTGTGCTATTATAATTTTTTAGAGTACTTTTACCCTAGAATGAGAAAACGTTGCGTTCGATTAAATACTACCTATTTACAATGTAAAATCTTCAATGCATATTACTTTTCTCGTTTTTTTTTACAAAATTTTTCTGTTTTCACTTTTTGTACTTTGGCAATAACAAAACAAAATATTGATAACATCTATTATTTTTCGTATTTAAAGAAAATTTTGTCCCGAAACTTATACACAATAAAAAAAAGAGGGGGAAAAAAAAAAAATGAGAATGAGAGAGAGAGAAATTCAGTTTCGTGCTGCCATCTGTATTCAAGTTTTATAACTGAAATTTTATTCATATTGCGAAGTATAGTTTTGAGATAGTATATCTAATTTTAAATCTTTATATTTATTTTTATATTTACTGAAACTTTAAAAATACGTTAATTTTATATATAAATTATTCTGCTATACAAAGAAAAGTGCATTAAAGCTATCTGACTATATGTTATTATTATTTTCAAATTCTTTTTATATATTTTAACTATGGAACGAATAAAAAATAACTGCGTATTATAAAAATTATTACAAGGTTACAAGTTTGATTATATGATTATCTTATCGTAATAGTAACATCACGCTATTATAAAAGATTATCTTTTGACTTCATTAGGGACTCTAGGGAAATATATAATCTTTGTCTACAAGATAAAAGATTGATTGTTCGTTTAATGGAGCTGAAAAACGATCCATTAAACGAAAACCACGTTACTGCAATTTAATCAACTGAATATTATTAAGTTTAACCAGTTTTTCAATGGAAGAAAGATACATAAGACTCCCATCTCTGTTGAATTGATTATTTTTAGAAGATCTATTATAATAGCTGTGTGAATTATGCTATATTATCCGAAATCTCAGCTTTATAGCTATATAAGAATACAATTTGTTTCCTGTTATGATTATCGGAAAACGCATCGATGCTTTGGCTTTTTAATAGTCTACTTTTTGGTTATTAGTTAAATATATTAAAAATTTTTAGCGATCATTTTCATATCTCTGTAGAAAGATAGGAAGAGAGGGAGAAGTACTCCCCCCCCTAAATTAAGAACTAATTAAAACTATCAGAAGGGTCATAAAGAAACTAAAAAACGATATAATTCTCTTCAAACTTACTTCTTTGGCCAGATTTTGCTTGATCTTGGCTTTTTCATCCTCCTAAAATATACATATATATTACATTTCATTATAGTTTTAGTATGATCTTTTTTCACTTACTAAAGTGTACATTTAGTGAGACAAAATCTTAAAAATTTTGAAGAAAGATGCAATATGAGAAATTCTAAGGATTATTAATTTTAGATAGCAGCATGCCATTTCTTTTTATGATTTGAATAAATAGGTATTGATATTTTAATGCTGAACACATAATATTTATTTAGTTATTTTCTATGTTAAAGTAATTAATGTGAAATACTTGTAAAAATACAAGACTTTAAGGTAGATGTTTAAATACCCGTCTGAATATGAAGAGTTTTACATGAATCTCAATGTAACCGATCCTTTATTTGAATAAGTTTCAAATCATCTGCATTATTTATAATTATTAATTGTAAATGCCAACTGTGTATTTTTAGGAAGATTTTTCTTCTTTCCTATTTACTAATTAGATATGGGGATTCACATCTATAAATTTGAATTGTATTCACTATCACAAAATAAAAGAAACGGGGGGGGGGGAAGTAAGGAAAGGGAGAAAAAGAAAGAAAGAAAGGTAAGGAAGGAAATCCGATGAAAATTATATTTTCTCTTTCTGTCGACACTATTTCTACTCTTTTAAAAGAAAATCAGTTATAAAATTATAAAAATTGAAGTTTTTTTTGTTGCATTTTCATGTTTTTAACCGAGTAACAATTTTAAACCAATCACCCCCCCCACCCCCTAAAAAGATTTCGATTTAATTTCTCATGAAAACATTCAAATAGATCGGAAAATGAACACTGCGAAAGTAGAAAATTTAAGTTTTACTAGTGTTTCGAAGTAATTTCTAATTTTATTTTAGCTACATGCTCTTCTTTTATTATTTTATTATTAATATCATGTATTTAATTTACTTCTTATATTCACTAGAGATGTGTTAGACAGTTTACGAATCTAACAACGTAACTTATTTTAAAGCTAGGATTATATACTGCTAAATGACCTTTCCATAACCAATTAAAGACATTGTAAATTAACTATAAGTGCGTGGTTGCTACTGAAGTGACGAGAAACCACCTTGAAAGCAATTAGCGTCCAATCTGGTGATAAGAGACAGAATAGTACATTTTAATTTTCTCATTTCAAATGCCTCTTAGCTAAATTCTCTGAACTTTGCTGCCAGATTCCTATACTAGATTCAACTATTCTTGAATAGCGCGAATCCATATAAATTCTTGAAGTGATTTAGTTAAGTGCTTCTGCCTTTTCGCTCATTCGCCTGAAAGGGGAAGTTTCTTGATTCTCAAACATTTAGAGTTATTAGAAATAACATTCGATTAAATGCTTCTAAGTATTCTCATTCAGAATGAATGTCATGAAATGAGACTGGGAAATAAATAGAGAAACCTTTGATGGGAAAATCACCTTTACATGATTCTACACCATTAGAAACATTATAAAATCTTTCAGTTAGCTATATTTATCATTTTTTGGTTTACCTTTGGGCAATTAATATTTATATTAAACTCACAGAGCTTTAATAAAAAACGTAGAATTTAATTAGGATTACTGAAATGGTATTTTAAGGCTTATTGAGATTAAGGTCTAGTACTTATTCCTTTGCTTTTCTGTAATTTGGTTCCGAGATATTGGTGGGGATCAAACCATCTGGATGGATTGATACCCGTCACAAATAAATCATATTTTAATTACGGTTGTTGTGTAATGTAAAATGATAAAATTACTACTCACAATGATGAGCGCATTGAGAGACGGAGACATCATTCGCTTGGGAGGAAGAGCTTCTGGAGATGCTTCAATAGGACTTGTATCAATTTCTTTGACAGTTATACCTTTTGCCTCTGTTGGAAAATAATTCATCTCTTTTTCCAATGGTTCAGGTCCCTGAGCCGTTGGATTTATCTCATTTTTAGTTTCATTAACTGTCGGGTTTCTCTCCTTTTCAGTTTCCCTTACAGCTGGACTTGCTCCCCTTTTAGTATCTTCAACAACAGGATATGCCCCTTTTTCCACATCCTCAGAAGTCATATTTTCTTCCTTTTCAACTTCTTCAAAAACTGGATTTTCCACCTTTTCAACTTCCTCAACAATCTTCACCTTTTCCACTTCCTCAACAACTGAATTTTCGACATTTTCATCTCCTTTTACTGTTGGAGGAGTTAAGCTTTGCTGTTGGTTGTCCATGTAGGCGATCTTGTGAAGGTCTTCAAGCTCCTTCACTAATTCATCTTCCTCTTCGGCAGATTTTTTCTCTGGCATCAATGGCGTCATATCTTCTTGGCGTTCAGAACCTACCTCCTTCATAGCCAACATTTCATTTCTTTGAGGCACAGCTACAGGGTGCTTGGTCATTTTAACTTGTTGTTCATTGAGAGCAACAAGGGCCGTTTCCTGGAGGGGAGGGGAAGCTTGCAACGTAGAATCGTTCAAAACATCTGTCTTCTTTGAAGACCCCTATAATTATAAAAAAAATGTCGTTGATGCAAACAACACGAAAAGAGGAATTTTTAAAAAAAAGTTTTTTTGAATTTTTCAAGATAAACTTTCAATGATATCTAATTTATAATTTTTATTTTCTTTTGTCACTTTTTTTTAATTAATGAAACCTCAAGCTTATAAATAGTAGTTTCTGTTAGAAAAAACCATTCAATCATTTGAGTTTTGAAAATACTAGCTTAGTTTTTCGACTTTTAAAAATCTTCTTTTAATTATACTTACGATAGCTTCATCAACAGTCAAGTTTTCGTCGGTGTAGTGAATAACGCTTCGCTCAAGCATAGCGGCCAAAAGTTTCAAGCGATGAACAAAGGCCTCAACCCAGCGTCTTTCTCTCAGATTCTTGACTCTGTTAAGCATATGCTCGGCCTCAGATAACAAATCAGATGTCTTATGAGTCAACAAAGCAGGATAGCCCCTCACATCTCCGGATGGAAACTTCAAATTGCGCTTTATCATTTCTTCTTCCCTTGCCATATTATCCATACTCTGGAAATAAATAAATCCTTTTTCTGAGCATTTATTTCTTTGCCAACTGTATTAATTTTTATTTCTTTTATTCTGCTGATAAATTTTAAACATAAAAATCTCTGAAAGCAATTTTTCTTTTATTATACGAGGGATTATCAGAAAAAAAGGTTACAAGCCGCAGCATTTGAAAACTACATATTGTGGAGGAATTTTATTTCCCTAGAGTGGAGACAAATGACGCCACTTGTCATACAGCTGGTTTGTGGGTAGGAAGAGAAAGTTCTCAGACGGCTCAGGACGATTGAAAAGGCAAGAGCTCAGGAAATTGGTCTCGTTTAGAAGAGTGAGCCATGATTCAATTTTTATGGGAAAAGAATGTGTTCGCATCTGAGAGAGCAGAGCAGAATGAACAAACAACATGTAGCGAAATGGTGTCACTCTTTTCAATCAGGCAGACAGGATGTCGAAAACCGCAATATGGCAGGGAGTAGCCGGTCAAGTTCTTCAACGCCAGAATTCAACACCGACCGAATTGAAGAAATGATTCAAAATGATCGACGGGTAACCCAGAGTGAAATCTCGTCAGAGCTGGGACTGAGCTATGGTAGCGTGCAGCTTATTGTATCTGATGTGCTGCGATATTCCAAGGCAGTGCAGTGAAAACATCCGCCGAGACCTGGTTCAATCTTAACAGAGACCTGATTTCTACCAAGACGGGTTAAACAAGTTGGTTTTGCGTTCTGATAAATTCCTAAATAGACTTGGTGATTGTATCGAAATGTGATAGGCACGAATGCCTCTTAATTTCTTTTTGTATTTTCTGTCTATTGTTAATAAATATTTCTTTATTAGACTTGTACATTTTTTTCTATTCTACCCTCGTGCAATGGTTTTTAAAAAGAGAAAAGTTTTCTTACCAAAACATTAAACATTTATAAATGCGGAGTTTTAGAAAATGTCAAGAATATAGTGAATATAAAACTATTGATGCATTCAAAATAATATACAAAAGAATATTCTTTTATAAATCTTATATCCTTTATATCTCTCTCTTTCTCTCTTAAATGTTTTACATATACACAATAAAAACTATAGTTCTACAAAAGCTAAGCCTACAATCTCTCAAAAAATAAGCAACAAGTAGAAAAATGGTAGCGGTGTGAAAACAATTTATTGAAATGCAATGAAATTTTTACAAATTGTTCAACAGAAGAAGTGGCAAAAAACCCCCCACAATAAATAAGAGGAAAACAATAGTTTTCAAATAAATTGTACAAACAATAATGTCCCTAACTTTTGCTAAAAATGTTTAGTTGCAAACATTTATCATTAGGGCGTGTGACCACCTCTACTGGAGAGGCAAGCTTCACTACAACGATTCATACCTGCAAGTAGATCATCAATCGCACTTTGTGGGATCTGTGCCCTTTCTCGAATAAGACATGTTGTCAAGTCATGAAGGTTACGATAAGGATTTCCCAGATTCGAAAGGAAAATCTAGAGTATATGTCATGGACATGCTCTACTGGGTTCAAGTTTGGCGAAAACGCAGCCATTACATTCGAAGTAATGTTTCGGGTTCCACGTATTGGTTGACGAGGCGATCTCTATGTATTCTTGCGTTATTGTCCGTGAACATGGTATCAGGATCGATAGCAGCCAAATTTGGACGAACATATAAGTTGAGGATCGCATCCTGATAAAGATCAGCCCTAAAAACCAGTTCGGCTACCACTGATATCCCTGCCCAAATTTTTTTTTTTTATGACAGTAGCTATTTAGTAGCTGTGTCTTTTTTAGTGATATTGTGAGCTTGAAGTTGAGTTCCTAAGATTTTCCAGATCTGGCAGGAGTCGTTGTTTATATAGAATAGGGATTTATCGGTGAACAATACATTGACCCATTGCTGTGATGTTCAATAGATGTGATTCAGAGCCAATTGTGACCGAGCTTTCCTTTAAGACAACGTCAATGGTACCCCAACAAATGGTCTTCTGATATACAGATGACTTTCATACAACCATCTACAAACAGTTCGTCTTGATATCTGTATTCCTGATCACGCCGAAATTCTCCAAGAAAGTTTAAAGGTTGAACTCGTTAGATAGCTCCAAACTCGCAGGCACAGATAACGGTCTTCGTGGGCCGTTGTAACCCTAAGACGTTCACTACCAGGTTTTCGGGGTAATGAATGTTCATTTTGATTCACAAGCGACTGATGATCGAATGATTGGCATATAAAGCTCACTCGAAATGAGCAACAAAAAAACGTAACATCCAACGCTACGAAAGAAAATACCAACTAGTGAAATGAACGGTTTCTGTATCTATCGCATTACGTTTTACCGCGGAACTATTTATGCATTTCGCTGCAAGGTACACATGCAAATTTTACTTCAGTTATCTTCCTTCTTTTTGTGCTACTCTAATTTTATAGTTTATTGCTTATTTTTTGAAAGTGCAGTTAGAAATAACTGGAATGTTTTTCTGAAGATTATTTGCAGCTGTATCTGAGTAATTCTCTACAAACTATAATAATCTATGAATAATCTGTAATAATATATTTCATAAAACCTATGAAAATTTTATACTAAAAAAAGTCTTTGAAAAGTCTACCCCCATGTCTGAATATGGCAGTACGGGAAAAAAAACGTCCAAAAAAATTACGATTAAGGAATTTCGATAATTATTTAGTGGTTTGTTTTAGAAAATGACCACTTCGTCTTAATGATCTCATCCGAAAATGTGTATTAACTCTTACACAAATCAAAATTATATCTAAATGATACAAATTATTGTTGTTTATTGATTTATAAGAATACTGAAACTTCAAACTCTACTATTTAAGTTAAATATGAAACGTGTAATTCTGAAATAATAATATGTGTCTCTCGGATGATAACCCTTTTAAAATATTTTTTGATATATAAACTGATGATGTGTAATTTTGTTTTTCATAAATTTTATTTTGATTAAAAAGTTTGAAATTTATTTCTTAATTGTAATTTAAAAAATATTTTCTTGTAGATTGACAGTAAAACAATTTTTAATATAGCGTTACCAAGCTTGAATCAAAACTTTAGAAAGTTTTCGTGTAATATACTCATTGTCATCAGTCATTCACATGCCCCCATATCATATATGTTGTAATGCTCTGTATTATTAGCATAACGTTTTGTTGAAAATTTGTATATCTAAGAAGAAAATTTGCATATTACTGAAGAAAATTTGATGAAAGACCAATATGGGCGGGTGAAAGATTTGTAATTATTCAAGAACAAAAGTAATATGTATAGTAATTATGATATTCAAATTTAACTTACTTGTTGCAGCTCAGGTTGCCCCATCGTGAAATTTCCTGAAAAAGGAAATACAGGAGTAAGCGAATGTACTCAAAATATCTGTTACAAACTGCACATTTCAATTCTGTTTCTCAGAGTTCAAAAATAAAATGAGACTACAAAGCAATTGTCCAACATGGCATTTTACTTGATAAATTCTAAGCAATATACTTACGTTTGTGTGTGAACGTGTTGTATGAATTTGGAACTGAAATATGAAAGCATAATAAACTAAAGGTTGAGGAACTTACTTCAGAATTCCACATATCTTTAACTTCTAATTATAAACTGAATAGCTTACATTACAGTAATAATACTGAGTCTTATGTTTAATGTGTTACATTATTATGACATGAAGATTAACACTAACGCAGAAATCATATATAATTTTATATTTCTTTTCATACTTACCGAACATATAACGCTGTAATGTAATGGTAGTTTTTAAAGATTTTAGCACACACATTGTTTAAAATAACTTAAAAACAAGTAGAAAATGTAGGAATTCATAATTACGGACAAATAAGAGATTTAACCAATTAAAACCACACACACACACACGCGCGCACGCACGCACGCACGCACATAAATATATATAAAATAGTTATAAACCTAAGGTAACTAGTCAATATAGTGAAAGTATTAGCCACAGTAGTACAATAGCAAACTCCAGGCCTAAGGAACCACGATTGCAGGCTTAAACAAAGTTTTGCGGCTAGCCAACCCTTACCTGTATTTGCCAATACTCTGGGCCATAGGGAAAGTAAGAAATGTCAAGAAAAATTTTAGCTATTACAAATAAAATCACGATCTACACACACACACACACACACACACACACACACACACACACACACACACACACACACACACACACACACACACACACACACACACACACACACACACACACACACAACACACACACACACACACAACACACACACACACACACACACACACACACACACACCACACACACACACACACACACACACACACACACACACACACACACACACACACACGCACACACGCACACACACACACACACACACACACACACAACACACACACACACACACACACACACACACACACACACACACACACACACACTATATGTATTTATGTGTGTGTATAAAGATGCAGTTGTGTGTAAGTAACTTTTGAACCTTTTTAGTGTAGAAACGTGGTTGTCTTGGAAAAAAATTGTTTTTAATTTAAACACTATAAGTTAAATGAAATTATTATGTGTGAAATAAAAAACAGTTTCCTTTATAGTTTTTCTGTGAAAAATATTATGTTCTAATGATTTGATAGCTTTTACATACTAAACAGGGCTTTGAGTAGTAAGTTTGTTTTTCTCAAAAACGAAAATTAAGGTTGCTAAATTTTGTATTATTATTTATTGTATTTTGCGAATTAGTTTAGCTATGGAAGTTTGACCTTAGCAAATTTAATCATGAAGGATTTATTTTTAAGTTCCCTAGAACATATATTTATATTTTTCATGAATTTGTAAAGCACATTATTATCAATGGATTTCTCTTCAAATAGGTACTTAAATATCAGTATTTCCCAAAATAGGCAAACTTTAGGCTGAAGAAATCATCAATGGGAAATTTTTCTGACTCTTAAAACAAATGTTGATGTTGTCACTTTCTGCATTGATATTGTCATCTGTGTAGGAATTTATTGCATTTACTATCAAGTTGCTTACAAGCTTTTGAATGGTTCTAGAAGTTTTGTTCGTCAACTTCGATTTTGCGAATGCTTTTTATGGTGATGTAAGTTTGAAAGAAATTGTGACACTAGTTTCCGGATAATAATGTTCAAAAACTCACGAAAGAAAAGATTTCCATGATTTCGAAAAGATGGTCAATTAAAATGTATACTGATTTCTGTTGTTTTGCAATAACCAAGTATCTTGCTATCTATCTCATAAAAGTAGAAAGTTAAAAAAATAACTTTAATGACATTTATAAAATTTCGTAAAAACATGACATTCTGGAGTTACAGACTTGTAAATTACAATTACTAGTGACACGAATATGTTATACACTGAAATTCTGCCAAGAAATGCATTTGAAAGGTAAACAAAAGTTACGGCTTCATCTTTTGGCGGAAATTCAACAAAGACCTAATGTTCAAAAAGTTCCGGAAAGGGCGCTTGAGTACAGTCCAGCAAATGGGAAACTTGGAGTACTGCCAAAACTTTCTTTCTAGGGAAAATCATTCTAGCCGGGCTGCGTTGAAAAGGAAGATATAAGTTGGTCAAAAGCTCTGGTTATCCGATTTTATCGATCACTAATCTGACAATACTAATGTATTGCGTAAGAGGCGTTGTGCGTCGAATTAACGTGGCTTAACTTTTTTAACTCAAAAGCCGCCCTAATCTTGCTCATTAGAACATGATAAGTAATCAATAAGAGTTTGCGTATTCATTCTTTGTAAATGGTACAGATATATATAGAACTGGATTTAACACAATGATCAAGAAAAATGCGTGTTTGCTTTTTTGTCTACCTGATGATCGTAGAAGTTTTCTAACTATAAGTTTAAAACAGATTACTCAGATAGAATGAATCATAAATTGTTGCACATTTGTGTTTCATACAAGATCTTTAAATATATCTCAATGTTTATTTTAAGTATTTTACTATTTATATGTTATAAAAAGGTTACTGACAGAATACAGATTACATTAACGCAGGGATTTTTTTCCCTTTTATAAAATAATAATTTCTTTTTATAATTTTCGCTTATGAAACATGATTTTAAGAATGAGCCTAATAATAGTTACCAACTTTACTTTAAAAGAGAAAATTTACAACCTCATCCTCAAGCATGCGTTTGGATTCTAAAAAAATTTAAGAGCTTATATTACATTTTTAATTAAAAAGCTAAATACTGATAACTTTGTTCAGATTTTTAACAGTTTTTATTATTTTTACTTTTTATATGCACATTATACAGGTCTTTTTGGTGTTCGTGTAATAAGCGATTTTTCAAATAAAAAATAAAAATGTTGAAAGAATCACTCTTTCTAAATAAATTAGAAAAATAATTATATGAGATGAATCTTCCATGTTTTTTTTCGGACTAAAAAAATTGATTATGTACTTAACATGGCAACCATTTAGAACAAAAAAAAAAAAAAAAAAAAAAAAAAAAAATAAATTAAAAACTAAATTGAAAAATCTAAGTAAGCAGCAACTACTAAAATGTGAAAAGCACGCAACGATTTGTAAATTTAAGATTCACTTTTATAAGCAAACTTTTAAAATATATCTTTCTCTTAGTAAATGTAAAAGAGAGGAAGAGAGAGATATATTAAAAAAAACATTTATCTCATTATTTAGCACGCATTTTTTTTTGCCTTAAAAACTTAAAAGGAAGTATTAAACTGACTGGCCATTTGAAAAGCTAGTTTTTAAAGTCAATTTAAAAATACTTATTTTTTGTCGGAGAAAATATGCGATAAACTAACCCGAAATTAATTCTAATTAAAAATTAAACTGAAGCATTTTTCCTTAGCAGACTTTCTTATTAAACTACTAGCTCTACTATTTTTTTTTGCTCTTGGAAAATCCTTTTAATTTTGATTCTAACGACTTTAAAATTGCTTTATCTCTCATCGCTTCATTAATAGTACTACCAATTCAGGCACTAAAGCGGAGTATCCTTCTTTAAGTGTAGCTACGTGTCATTTCTTTGAAAAGCAAAGGTTAAAAATGCACGTTTTTGTTTTTAAACTCTTAAAAAGACACCCCGTTGCTTGATCCCAAGAATTTCGCTTCATCCACTTAACTGTTTTCCTTTAGTAGCATTATCTTTCTCTTCAAATATTTTTTTGTCATGTAATAAACTTATATTACTTTCAGTTAATAAATATAGAGTCATCATTACAAACAAATGAGGAACAGGGAATCGTTGAAAATGTAAGTAATGCGTTATGTAAAAGATAGAAAGTGCAACGAGAACTTATCATTTTTGACTTTTCTTTTTGATAGTGAATAAAAGATTGGGGTTAGTGTAATTTTGTACTACGCATCTTTGAAGCTGCTGTTGAAACTTTTATACTGTGTATGATCACAAAGGTTTATTAATATAAATATGATCTTCTATGACGGATTTGTGCATATCAATCAAATCTTTGAGTAATTTTACGTCGTATATGCTTAAAAAATACTCTTCACTCTTCGATTTAAAATACATTTTTTGATTCATAGTACTTAAGAATTGGTTTATATAGTGCCGAAATTTAAAACATTTAAAATTATTATCCTAAGACAGCGTTTCTCAAGTTGTGGGATGCACCCCCACTAAGGAATGTGAGTATATCAAAAAGTCAAAAATGAAATATTTTCTTAAAAGAAATCATTAATTTACTGAAATGAAGCAAAACAAAATACTTTCTGACACAACAAAAAGTAAAATACACATTTACACTTATAAATGTATCAGTACTGCACAATGCATTTGCTTATTAATTCATCAATACTAAGATAAGAACAAAAGTTTAATAATTACTACTGACCCCTCGGCTTGTCATGTACAAAACTTAATACTCATTTTGATAATTTTTGTGGTTTATAATAAAAGTCTCATTATATCTTTAAGTACAGTATTAATGAATTCAATACATTATTATTGCTAGGAGATGAAAATTATGATTGAAATTTGGGTTGCAAACATTGAAAGTTTGAGAAATACTGCCCTAAAAGAATTATCATATCAGAGTCTAAGATAAATCTATCATTTTTAGAAAATAAAAATATATCTAATGTAAGTTCTATATATTTTCCGATGCGGAAACTAGTCTAACTTGTCGCAAAACTTTGAAAACGTAAGATACACTTTATACGTCGAATGCCTTTCTGTTTTATTGTGGCTAGACATGAAATCAAAGCTGATTATCTTTCTGATCAGCAAGGCTTTAGCTATTTTTTAAGAAAAATACTGATGTACTTAATTTACGCTGATATTACACACAAATAATAATACATCTTCAGAAGATAGTTTTTATTGTTCAGTATCAGATGTTTTTTTTTTGCTTCCGTTAATAATCATGATACACATTTTCTTGAAAGCGTCTAGAACAGTGGTTCTTAAGCTGTGGTCCACGAACCCCTGGGGCTCACACATCTTTCTAGGGGGTCTGCGGAGTCTCATGTAACGTTGAGATTTCCCTCTTTTAAGGCTATATGGTACCATCTTCACAATTTTTTTAAATTTTAATATTTGATATTTGGTTTAATTGTATTTCATAAAAGTTAATATTTAATAATAATTCCATACAAATTTTTTAAAATTTGTTGCAAAATGTTTGTAAAATTAAAATTTTTTTGCTTTTTAAACATTTTTTAAATCCTTAAGGCTTTTTTAAATATGTCTTTTCTTTAAAATTTTTTACATGCACCTTATAATATGCTACATAAAACTGTGCATGGTTTTTTTTCTGCTGCTGCTCTTTAATTTTGTATTAATTTTTTATAGTTAAACTTCCAAAAATTCCCAATAAAACATTAATTTTGATTTTGAACTTTTTTAGAAAACATACTAAACATGTTAGAGCTAATTCATGCACAGTTTTACAAAACATACATTTCAGAACATGTATTAAAAATTTCAGACCCTATTCAATTATCAAAAAAGCCTTAGGGTTTTGAAAAGCAGTATATGTACAAAAATTCAACATGGAGAAATATGAGTTTGGAGTTTTCATTCTATGAATAGCATGATATAATATTCATTGAATAGTCTGAAACTTTTATGAAATGTTAATTAGTTTATTTAAACTACTTACCATAAAAAATTGCACAAATGTAGAACAATTAAACAGTATACTGCCATAATGAATATATAGAAAAAAAAACGAATAAAGATCAATATTTCATAAAACTTTATCTTAATAATTATAAAAAAAAATACACACACTTCAGAGCTAATTCCATGCTCAGAGCTAATGACAACATGTACAAAAAATGTTCATGTCTTTATTTTTATTTCCATGATTTTAAAAGCCTTCGCATGTTAAATATTGTACACGAATAAAGCAAAATCAACTAACAATTTATAGGTAAAATACATCAAAATCTAAGAACTGTATATGTGCATTTGTTTAAATAAATATCTTAAATATTTTAATAATAAAGGTGTTGAATCTCGCACACATGAGATATATATATATCACAAAAACAAATATATAAAAATGGGAGAGTTTTTCTATTCTTGCGAATTAGATTTTAATTATCTGAGTTATCAAAATGAAATTTAGTATTTGTGCTTTGGGAGAATCCGTTTTGAAGTTTTAATTTCATTCATAATAATATCATAAAAAGCACGCACAACTTTTAAATCTTGACCAAATCCATTTGATCTTCAGTAAATAATTCACAAACCAGAATTTTGCCTGAATTGCACAATTCTTTCTTAAAATGATTTATTACTGCATATATATGTCAATCTCATTGATGCGCATTAGAAAAATAATTAATTCATTTTTTATCATGCTCTTTTCTAGCAGATAATCTGAAATGTAGGCGTGGTAATTGCTGTTTAGCATCAAACATTGCTCCATTACTTAATGAAAAATACAGGTAAAGCTTTGAAATTTTGCAAGAATATTTATAAAGATTCGGGGTATCAAATAAGCCAATAAAAAGTTTTTCGACAGTTTAATGATTTTTAGGGTACCATATCACCTTAAAGACTTTGAAAGCTACGTGGAAAAATTTAAAGATGTGCCATACTAGACTAAATAGATTACTAAATAGTCCCCAATGAAAGGAAACTCTACTAGAACGTATTTTGATCAAGGAGGGATGTTCAAAATCTTGGGACCATGGTGTCACCCTGATACATAAAGAAGAGGGTGCTGCGGTGATCGAAAGTTTAGGAATGGCTGGTCTAGTAGGTAAATAACTAAGTTTTAGATTTTTTAGGGGAAAATACGTTAAATCTGATTATTTGTATTCTATAATCTATCAAAAACTCATATGTCTAAATACTGCCCTTTTAAGCCTTAAACTTGTCACACAGTTATGCTTAAAAAAACAGGCTGGGAAGTTTTTGATTTTCTTATAAAATTTCTATAAAGTAATAAAATTACCTCTGATTTAAATATAGATTAATTATTATTATTTTTTTGAAAATAAAAATATAATTTATTATATTTTTGAGTAAATGTATAAAAAGAATATCCCGAGTGCATGAACAGTTTTACAAATATTACTGAAATAAAAAACAGTTAAAGCTTGTCAAAAAATCTTTATGGTTTATTTTGGTATTGCTATTGCTAACAGAAGAATCTTGAAAGTTTTCAGATACATTTGAGCTGTAAAAGAATCTATTAGATGTAAATGCAAGTTCTGTTAATGGTAGAACAAAGATACATTTCATTATGTAAATCCGAATACACTGAATGTGAGTGTGTGTTGTAAGGTAACTTTTTATATATAATATATATATATATATATATATATATATATATATAATGATTCCATGAACAAAAGATTCACAAAAGTTGTGTTGCGTATAATTTTAAAAACAGGCTTATGTGAATACAAGTTTATGATTTTATTATGCCAATAAAGGTTTATATAGGTTATACGAATACATGATTTTTAGTCAAAACTCTGCGCATACCTAGAATTCATTTCAACAGATTTTTTTGGCAAATACATAATAAGAGAAACCGTGGTTGACTAATAAAATTACAAAAGAGATTTTACCTAAAATATAAAGAAAAATCAACTTTTTTAAAAAAAAAAAAGGCTCTATTTATATGTTATAAAGAAAGCTAGTAATATATTGATCTTTGATTCCAGTACTGAAATAATTTTATAAAATAATTGGTACATAGCTGTTAAATAAAATAATTCAACCTTTGACATATCTAAAATGCAATAAAATATTTTTCTACTTGAGTTATCATACCGAGTACCTTCTATTTTCTTTCGCCTTCTCATTCAATTTAAACTTAATACTAGCGCCTTAATATTAAACGAAGAAAGGCATAGTATTTTTTTTAAAGAATTGCCCACGTCTTATACAGAACAAAAAGTTCCCAGAAACTCTTGTTTGCTTAAGAAACTTTAAAATAAAACAATAAAACACACAACACATTTAGATCTTAGTCCACAAATCCGTTAATGGAATAACATTCCATTATTTTATCTGATGGCTTACTTTCACTTTTGAGAGATTGCAATTTTCTCTCGAATGTATGCTTGCAATTTTCTCCTGTCTACATGGATTCGCTTAAAGTTAAAGAAATGAAAAGAGCTGAAGTACTTAGCTTTCATTTTTGGTTTAATGACTATCACCTTTCAGATTTGGATAGACAAAAAGACATCTCATATTACTTCTAATATATTTATCTTTTTATTTAGACAACAACGCTTTACTCAGAAAATACTTCAATTTGTCCAATGTTGTCTGCATCCAATGGATGCTATTAAACACCTGACATGACAAAAGAGTTTATTATTTTGAAGTAGTAATAAACAACAGAAATAAAATGCATTTCAGATCAACTATCGCAAGAATACGTGATTTGGATCATGACTCAGGCATGAATGCAAGGATTCAAGGATATATAAAGGATATATTTTCGGAACATGGAAAATGATTCGGGGATATATATTCTTTTCAATTTCACAGAGTAATAGGATTTTCTTTCTAGTAGCATTATTCTTATCTAGAGAAAGTAAAAGGCATATTTTTTGGAAAAAAGATTAACTTTCGTGCTTATTCAGTGCATTTGAGACTTATAGGACCGGAAAGTAAATTAATTCCGAAAATTGAAGTCAAAATAAGTTCCAGTTCTTTCAGTAAGGATTTTAGTTTATAGAGAATTAAATGACAAAAGCACGATTCATAGATCATTTTTCAATAACTTAAATAAAAATGTCCTTTGAGTGCGCAGCTAAAAATCTTTGCTTATGAAGGGATTTTCGTGTTGGCACGGAAATCCTCATTTCTTTTAAAGCATATAAAATGACAATAAAGCTGAAGAAATAATGATTTTAAAAATTGAGATTTTATTTTCCTTTTAAGGGATATAATCTTTTCCGAGAATGTTTTTTAGATTTTTCTCCAAAATGCGATGAGTTTTATCGCTGACTATTTGAAAATTATTTTCTCTGAAGCTTTTTAGAGTAATAAATGTTCAGAAAGTTGAAAGATTAAAAAATGACAAATTGATATCAGAAATAAAAGAACAATTGAACAATTTCAGTTGTTTAAAGATAAATTCTTATATGAGCATTTAATTAATTACTGAATAGTGAAATAATAATGTATAATAGTTTTTTTACATAAGAAACATATACAAAATCAAACAATTCATAATTATAATGCTCTATTATAATATTAAGGTATCTAGTTATGCATTAGAATGTGATTTTATTTTTTAAATATCAGATTTGAATTAGTAAGCTTCTGAATTAGACAAATACGTTTTACTTTTAATGTGAAGGACAAAGAGGAGAAATCTTTTACTAACGATTAATCATTACTAGTTGTTTGCTCTACTTTTCTCGCTATGACATGTTTTGTATTTAGGCGCTGTTACATTTGCATCGATCTTTGATGATACTAGTTACTGTAGTAGTTAGACTTCTAAGGCTCCTTTGGCGTTGAAACCGATATTCAATTCTTTAACACATTATTTTATATTTTACGCATATTTTGACTTTTTTAAGTACTAACTTTATATTATTACGTTATAGATTACAATTTAATTCGAACCAAAAATTTATATATATTTTATTTAATAAATTAATCTGCAAACATAAAAACAATTACTCAAAGTCTAATAATATAGGGCGAACCAAAAGTCTTGTTATGATTAGAAAAATTCAATACAAAATATTCATTTAATATAATATTGTAACTTTAATGTTGTTCGATAGGTCAGTTTTAGAAGTTTTTTTGTATGTGCAGTATATGGCTCGAATGCTTCTCGAAGAGGGACACAGGGGAGATATATAAGAAAGACATCACTTTTTGCCGAAATGGCGTTGATTTAAGAGAAGGCCTAGTTGTGCTTTGGTTTCACGAAATGAACCCATTAATGTCCAATGTAAATTTCGACGTTGTTAATGTTGCAAACCTCCTAGTTCAAAATCAGTAAAGCGATGACATGAGATGTCATAAACAAGTTTGGTAAAATTTTTTCACAAAATGCCTAGGTTGCATACTTATAAAGTGCAAGACATGTTAAAGAATATTTGGTGGAAACTGAAATATTGCTTAGATATTCTCTGAGCTACCAAGGGAGCATACGTTGAAATTTACTGAGGTAAAGGGTCTTCATAATAATACTTATAATATATCGAAAAAAAACCATATGTCTAAATATAATAGTTTAAGGTAATTGACTACTTGCGACCACTTTAAAAAAAAATGAGATATGGGGATTTTTGTGTGGTTTTTAGGTTTGTTTAGTACATTTTAAGAAAAATATGATAAAATTAAGAAGAGAAAAAGAAATTATTATTATTAAAATGGGAAAAAATGGGTAAAAATTTACAAAAAATAACATACATGGGGCCCATTCTGTACCAAAAGTTAATGAAAATTTTTTCAAATTTTCAATTCTGATGTGTTACTACGTTATTCATTTTTGAAATGAGCTTCAGGATAAGAGATATTTTAATTTTTACAAAAACTAGAGCACTTTATCTTAATTACATAGAATTGCTTTAAAAGCAATGATTATATTAACATAAGGAACTTTAAATTTTGTAATAAAACAGTGATTAATAAATCTGAAGGTAAAAGCACTTCTACTTTTATACAGAACATACAGAAAAAAATTCAGTTAATTATTTTCAAAACTTTTTGAGCAATCGTGGTCCCTTTTGAGCATTTCCAAAAAAAAAACACATTTCGAGAAAAACGTGTTTTAAAGTATGGCATGTTGCTTAAAGTAATGGCATTTGCTTTTACTAAAACACTTGTGGTTTTTGTTCAAGTGAACGGAAAATAATAAACTTGATATTTTTATAAAGCTAATAAGATAGCCTATAAGATAAAATCATAAAAAAATTATAAATTTTTGGCTAAATTCACAATTTTAGAGTAGTCGGATACCCTAAGCGCAATAAATATTTATAATCAGGGCAAAATTGTGTTGGTTCACCCTATAAATTTGAGGATAATATCACGCATCTTTATCAAAAGGAAATATATTTCTATTTTATAATTATAAAAAAGCAAATATTTAAAGATATATATTTCTACAATTTTTTTACTTGCGATTAATAGAAAATATCACATAATAGCCTTTTCGTTCAATGAAAGAAAATTGCTATATTGCTCGCATATCAGAAAATGCAATTAAAGCTCTTTACTATTTATCTCCCGAATTTGCTTTCTGAAGAGAATCACTTATTAAATGTATATTGAGTTAAGATTTATATGAAAATTCAATTATCTTCCTTAATCTTTCCCTTTTATTCCTTCCGAAAGGAGTTGACGTTAAAAGGATTGGTTTGAGTTTGTCGCCTTGTAATTCTGCCCCAACGAATACCCGTCTTGATTTTTAGTCATCAAACATCACTAACTGTGTGAGCCAATTTAAGTGCTCTCACGCTCCCCTTTCATTTTCGATATGGCCATTGGTAAGGAATTAGGGAGATGTGTCTATAATTAACTTATTCCGCTTAAAGCGAATTATCTCTTCTTTCTACACGCGAAATTGCTTTCATACTTAATCCACTTGAATGATAAAAATATTTTCAAAGAATTGTTCCCGTGTTAAAAAATAGTATGCAATAATATTGTTTTATGTCAAACATTTAGCTATTTGGTTCATAAAATTAACGTTAAAAGCATTTCAGATATAAATTTGTTTATAATTAGATAAGGGATGAACTTGGCTGTGTAGTAATTAAAAAGATGAATGGCAGGTACGTAACATCTAATTTATATCTTTCTTTTTCCACGCTATTCGAATTAACATAAAATTGTTTTACAAGAGTTGTTTCTAAAGAACATTTTGAGTTTCGTGAAACTTCGTGTGTGTGTAATTAAATTACCTCTCTAAACTTAATAAGCATTGCATGTTAAAATTGTTTGAAATATCGAATTAATTTAAAAACTCAAGACCTAAAGCCAGTATGTAGTAATTCTGGATATTAGAATTTCGAAATTGTGTAGTCTTTACCGGGTGAAACATCAGTGTTGTTTTTACATGAAATTATACTTATTTTCTAGTTAAGCATATTTATCTTTGTTTAAAACAATATCTTTCATATCGAAAATGCATATTTGGAAAAGTTTCATTAATGCACATTTAGAAATGTATCTACAATACTATTTGATTAAATGGTAAGATAAACCATAAAAACTGCTCTAAGTTTATTTTGTTTATAAGTGATCGTTCGTAATATGTTTACAGTAACTTTAAAGGATGATTCTTATAAAGCTATAGCGCTTGAATTCACCCAGACTTATCAATAAAATACAAGTACGTCCGTACTTGTATTTTCAAAACGTATATTAAAGCATAGACATACAAAGAGCGCCGTTGAAGAGCTATAATTGATTGCTCTCCTCCTTTAACCTTCTACTAATGTTGAAACTGAATAATGGAAAATTTTAGGATGGGGAAAGTGTCATCTACTAAGTGGAAATAAAATGCATTGTAATTGAAAATGAATGCAATAGCTTAAAATTATGGCTCTCATTCAAAACTTTATATATGTATGTATGTATATACATTCAAGCTAATGCATATAAAAATGAATATAAAAATGCTTGGGGAGTTGCAAGGTCTTTAATTTAAGACTAATTAAGAATTAAAAATTTAGATCTGAATACTGTTTAGTAATTATTGCTATATTTGTAGAAAGTAAATTAATCGTTCAATTATAGAAACTTTAAATTGCATTTCAATTTATAATTTAAGTAATTTATAAAGAATGAATAAAAAAGTTTGATCTTTAAAAGAATTAAATTTTTCCAGCATTTCTATCATTCGTTTTAATAAAATTCGATTAAAATTTTAAATTGGGTCATGTGTAATTTTAAAAAGTTAAATATTATGATTTATTATTAGAACAAAATTAAAGAAAAATAATTATGGAGAAAATAGCATAAAACTAAAAAGTGAAGTGTTAACTCAAGATTAAGACTACGATTGGGAAAATAAGTATCTATGTTACATAGAAATCCTCTCCATATAAATGAAGTTAATTTGAAATATTAAAGATGTTTCTATAATTTAATCAAACATTTAGATATTCCAATCAATTAGAAAACTTCCTTTATTAAATCATTAAACATATTCCTATATTTATACTAAAACAAGTAATTTGGCGTTCGTTTTTTTTTTTTATATATAAGCTGGGTTTTTTATTTTAAATTTCAGCAATATAAGAAATACTAATTAGGAGAATATGAATTTATTCTATCAAAAATAATGACATCATTTGCTTTAAAGACAGTTTGTTATCTTATTACAAGTAACAAGGTAAACACCAGAGTAATTATGCTTAATGATGTGGAATAAAATTTCATTAAAACCATATTTGTCTTGTATTCTGAGAAATGAACGACAATTTTCCTCTAAGTTGGTTGATTTTTAAGAGAAAAACGTGTTTATTAAATAATTATAATATAAGCATGTATTGAACTTAAATTATTTGATTTTCCTGAAAATTATATGAAATTTAAGGATGAAACTAAAATAGTTAAAAAGACGACATGCAGCATTTTATTTAGTAAATAGCTTTGATAAAACCTTCTAGAAGTGCGGACGAATTTTTTATAGTTTAAAGAAATTAATTATTTTTACCGAAACTTATTTTTAGAAACTAATTAAAAACTCAATAAATATTTATGTAATTCAATATTGTCATGATTACGTTATTGTACTTTTAATATCACTGAAAATTATTCTTAGCATGCATTGAAGTAATTGAAAATTAGTCAAAAAGGAAAAGTTAAAGAAATGGCAATCTTGCAATAGAAAATACTAAAGAATGTACTTTTCTGACAAGAATCATCAATCACAGAAGTATTATACTAAATAAAAGAATGCTCTTGCCGTAAATATAAAAGATACAAATAAATAACCTGTTTGTAATATAATATATTAATAAGAATGAAAACTTTTCAGAAAGAGAAAAGTCAAATTTTGGATGTCAACAGGTTCAAAAATATGTATTTTTATAACAATTAATACATTTAACCTAGAGAATAACTAAAACCATTTCACAAACATTAAATTAAAATAGTGAGTTATAGTTTTAATATTTTATTTATAAAACGTTTTAGTGTATTATGCAAGTTTTATTTAATTTATCTTAGTAAAAAATATTGATTTTCAATGTAATAATTACTAGGTTTCCTTTGAAGTCAAAATCTGTTCATGCAAACATTTATATTCTTTCTCCAACTTAGCAATCAATTTAACAATCATTACATGCTATTTAATCCTTGATTCCTCCGCGTACCTCATTAACGAAAATCCTTTTTTGTTCTGGAAAATGACTCCAGGCTCAGGTTCCAATCTCTGAAATTTCTCTCGAGATTTTTGATTATGGACGAAATTAATCGATCAACTCTGGCAACACAGTTTTCATTTCGATTTATATACGAATATATTTATTCTCCAAAGATATTTTTCATCTAATTGATTAAAATAATGGAATGAAATAATAGAGTACGTTCTCACAATAATTTTACCAATAAACATTAACAGACTTATTTTTAATGCGTTATGTAAGTAAAGCTTAAATGATAAAAATACCTCTTCCAGTGAAAATAGAAATAGATAAATGTTATACCAGCTAGAAATATTTTCCTGTTATGTTTGATCTTTATTTGATTATTTCACAATGAAACAAAAGCCGCTGACAGTGTTTCAGTATTTATCTTATTAAAAGGAATTTTTAAACCAGGGAGAAATTGAAGCATTGAAAGGATAAAATTACTTAAATATTAGGGGGAGAATTGTGGAAGAGAAAATACTAAAAAGTAGCTTGTAGAATTATTGTAAGACGATTACTTTCCTTTGTATTGAAATAAATTTAATTAAAAACTTTATTAAATTTCAGAACCTTTGTGGTTTATGCGTGGGAAATTGACAACTGAAAATAGTGTAATTCAAATTCTTATCTGAAGGCTTACTGTGAATGCAATTGCTTTCGACTTTTTAAACACTTTTTCTACTCTGGTTCTAAGACAATGGATTTAATAAAGTATCCCAAGATTGACATAAAGTAAGCAATTATCTAATGTGTGAAATTTTTTAATAAACTGCCACTGTAAAAATTTTCCTTATATTTAATCCAGAAGAGCAATTAAGTGGATTTCAGTTTTCCCAAACCAGGTGCAAATGACAATAGACTTAAAATTCAGAGAAGCAGAGAGAGAGTTCTGACAGTTCGCTTTCCTATTCGCTTACTAGTTTCTTGAAATTACTTATTAAAATACAAATACATTTCCACTAGGAGGCGAGAAATAGATCAATAGCTCAACACCAGTTTGTTTAGACAGACCAATTAAATTTCCGTTTACCGAATTAAAATTTTCCAAAACTTTGAGGGTTTCTCAGCGGTTATTTCGATTTTAACTCGAGGGAAAGAATGAAGAAGAAATAGGCTAAATGCCGAAATCGGATTCTCTGTTAGCGAAAATGGGATTAAAGCTTTTGCATATGCCTTTCAATTTGCCGTTTCGCCTCGCCGGACTATCGATCCTTGACAATGCCTCACCTACAAGGCTTCTTAAAATCAAAGCTAGTTACTACACAAGCTTTCATTTTTATCAATCCTTTCACTTTTGAATTTGTTTTCATGTGATTTTAAGTCAATATAAACTGACATTTTTCAGTTTATTTATTATCTTTTCATTTTAAAAATGGGTTAATATTTTTCTTGTAATAATAGTTCATATTTTTATTGTGTAATTTTTTAAATCTTCTATTTCTTTCGAAGTGTCTTTTAAAATGTGTTCAATACAAACTTGCCATATAAATCTGTAATATTCTTAAGAATATTTTTATAATTTGATTGAATAATTTGGATTAATTTTTTCAGTTCTATGCAAAAATTGTAGCAATTTATAAAACGATAGATTTCTTATCATTATTCTTTCTCAATCAAATGAAATATTGTTAGAATTAATATGTAAAAACTGATAATAATTCACAAGACTCCTTATCTAATTGTAGTAAGGCTTTAATATAATTTAAAATCCACGGAGTTAAACTAACTGTTTGTATTTTAGGTAAGATATTTTGTTTTTATATTTAATTTTATTTCAAATGAATATTTAATCGCATTTGAAAAATAAATGTTTTTTTTTGTTAAGTTTAGTTGCATATCATTAACTACGAGCCTTAAAATATACATTTTAATGCATTAATCTATAAATAAGTAATAAACCACTGAATTTTTTTTATATGAGCCTACTTTTATTTTCACCTATTATGAAACACTTTTCTCTTTGTTACAGGATATTTTTAGAATAAATATATTTTTCAACACAATATTGTTTATGTTTAAATATGAAACCTATTTGTTTTTACATGTATGCTTTGATCTAAAATATATAATTCATTTTCTATTTAAGCATACAATCACAGTTTAGATCATTCTAATTGCTAGCATATGGGTAAGTTAAGAATTTTACTTTCTCATTTAAAGTATTTACTATTACGTCATTGAAAGGTTGAAGCAATTCTTTGTGATTCGACTTTTTGGCACAATTCCACCAAAAAATAACTATTTACTAGTCGGCTTTTTCTTATAGAACTTTTAAAAACAGGACATTTAGTAAAGAAAGGAATTATTATATACTAACTAAAAAGGGCCCGAAGGAATAATTTTATTAAAAGTAATTTTTTTTTACCAAACATCTCAATGCTTTAAAGTAGTTTCTAGAACATTAACTAATCTAATTAAGAATTAGAATTTACAAAGATATGCCAATAAGAGAACTGAAACTATGTAGATTTATGAGATAAATAATTTAGAGGGAAAAGAATGTATTATATATAATCATTATGAAAATAAGGTTATTTTTGATGGTTAAATGAAAACTCTAGAGGCTTAGTCACCGACAGGAATTAAAATAAGAAAAAGTTATTTAGTACAATATAGCGCGATACCAGTTTTATTTTAAAATATATTTTATGGCAAATTTTTCCCTGTAGCTATTAAATATGATTAAAACATAAACTGTATATTTTCCTAACACAACCAAAATATGATCGGAAATTTCAACTATTTTTTTAAACAGTTTCTAGTAGTTTCTTTCTTTTGATAACAAATAGTTGCAGTTTTGATAAAACAGCTTCTGAATTTTTAATTTCACAAATGCAAAAGTTTCAAGTCAGTGCGAATATGCAAGTATGCTGTAATAAAAATCTATCATACTGAAGAAATGCATGAAAACAAGTGTATGAAGAAAAATGTGTAAAGAAATGTATGGGTTTGTAAAGAAGAAAATTTTATTGTATTGCAGTAAATTTGTAATGCAAGAATAAGATTTTTTTAAATAATTTGCTGAATTATTTTTCCGTTTTCTCTCAATAAAATGAACTAACAGAAAAGTGTTCTTCTGGGTCTTTGGAAATATTTATAATAATGTTCTGGAAACAATATGGTACATAAAAAATATGTAATACCTGATCATTTCATGATATTACGTGACTTCAGAATGAAATCCTTCTTCCTATAAAAAATCACAGAGTACATGGAATTTTCGAAAAAAGGTTAATCAAATGGGAGCGAATTGAAGTTAATTTAAAATAAGAATTAAAGTACTTTGACTGTGTACTAAAAATGTGATTTTTAAAAAAAATGCATTATAAATGATAAAATACCTTTATTTGTATATATAGATAGATAGATATTGTATTTTATTTATATGGTTGCTGTGTTTTACTGAGCTTCTTTCTTTAAAACTAATAAAATTCATACGAGTAATACATCGGTTAAGTAATTTCTATAAACTTTTTTATGCAGAAAAGTTAGTTGGGTGAAATTAACGACACTGTAAAGGGATGTCTACTGATGCCGAACATATAAACCGTATTTCTAAGCCAAGTGGTTATAATTACACTTCATTGATTCAGCGTTTATTTATTAAGGCCGAAGAACAAATCTGCACAAGGGCTATTGGAGAAATTCTCAAAGGATCTAAGCTCACTCAAAAGAGCTTAGAGCTGCAAACTGGACCCTTAGGAAGCAACCATCCCCGTACTCGGTTTTTATTGAGCATAAGTATTTCCATTTCTTTCACGTAAAGAGTTTAAAAATAAATTGATGAAGTAATTTAAGAAGTAACTCGAGTAATTTTTAACCATTGCTGAGCACTATACATCTTAGCTGGCCCCTTACTCTCCAAACTTATACACAATACCAACGATAGGATTTTGAGTCTTGACAGGCCACTCTATGCGCCTGGCCTTAAGTGAAAAAAAAATTACACTTGAGTTAGATTCTTTTTCGCACCTTACCACTTGATGGGCTTAGGACTAAATTTAACACGTGACTACATCCGTTATTCCTCATAGTTTCAGAGAAAAAACTTGTATTCAAGACTGTGAGTAGATTCTATATCAAAATAAAATTAAAATGAGACACACGAGTAGGACCACTGGCCTACCATATTTCCATATATAAAGACATATATGGCTTCATATATGTTTTTATATATGTGCATGTCGTTATTTATAGTATATATATATATATATATATATATATATATATATGTCTGTAATATGTTTTTATATATGTTTGTCTTTATATATGTCTATAATATGTCTTTATATATATATATAGATATTATCTATATTCGTTAAAAAATCGATGCTTGGAAAACAATAGACCAATTCTCCTTCTTTTTATAAATGACACAATCTATACTTTTTAGAACATTCCTGAACTCCTTAATTGTATTTAAAAATATAATTATGATGTCTGGTTTTACCAGAACACAAAACGATTCTGCTTAAACAATATAAATGACACAGTCTCTTCAACCTATTGATTTATGGTAATTTACGTATTTGAATTATTGATTCAATGTGAAACGACTGAAAAGTCTCTTGTGTTGCCTATGTGAATGCCGATTTTGCAATGAATTGTCTGAAAATGGTGTGAAAAATATCTTTCTCATAAACATTTTTTATAATGACGCGTGACACGCTCCTATATGTGTTATCAGTTATACATATCCTTTAAAATAATTATATTACGCATCGGTAATATTACATTATTTGCTAGACTCCCCCCCCACACACTACATATAGTATACACATACTTTCTGTATATGTTACATATGTGTATTCCAAATTCCAAATATTAAAGAAGTATTTGTCCCTTAACTGGGGCACACATCTTGTTAGAATATTCTTAGTTTAATTGCTTTCATTTTCCTTTTTTTCACCATTTCTTTATTTTATTGCTTTCACTGTCAGGGAGAATCTTCTCCTCATATTTATAGCCTTTTACACGAAATTGAGTTTCCCTATGCATTTTTTTTGTAAATGAATCTTTGTAAAAATATTTTTGAAGAGTATTTTATCCCCTGTAACATTAGATTTTATATAATTTTCCTTTTTAACTGGAATTCCCTTACATCTGTTGAAGAGACACAATACAATACATCAAGATTCAGTGTCATTGAAAGTTAACCAACCTTGCAAGTTTTAAACTGTCCTCTTCTGACAATAGATAAAAAAAACTCAATTTTTAGCAGCTTTTTGAAAAGGAATGAAAAATATCACTGTTTTCTTCTCTGAATCGGTTAATAGCATAATTTCATCCATTTATTTGAATTTTTATTATCACCGAATAGAGAGCAACGAAAAGAAAATATGGAGATAACGTTTACTAAATCAATGTTGAAGAGTGTACTTGAAACATTTGACACTTCTCAAATTACTTCATAAAAGAATTCACACTACAGTAAAAGTAAGACAGCTCTTTTCTTTCGGAAAAAACTTGATTCCCACACAATGAATGTTGGCATGACTGAAATTGTTAATTAAGCTATTAATTTCTTTTATATGACAATGAGATTCTATGCCGTCGGCTAATTTTTTTCATGATGCAAAAGTAGCTGAATACTTTTAGTTCGATGAATAAAAAAGGAGCATTTTCAGGTGATTGTTGCTTAGGGATGTCTCTACAAGAAATTTCTTTAAATACATGGAAATATATTCCGTCAATTACTTAAGGTTCCTTGAACTGAATATTAATTAATGGTTTATTAAGGTATTCACTATTTTGTTTTTTTTTACATAATTTTTAAATAATATGTTTTGAATAACGTTATGAAAAATATTTTCCTGTGTAAATGCAGGCTATAATAACTTGGTCCTAATGATTCTTTCGAGATTATTTGCTTGAGTATCACAAAAATTTCAGAAATTTCCTATTGAGTTGGAAATGAAAGAAATGTTTGTATTTGTTATTTTCTTGAGAAACAAGAAAGATTTCAGAAGAAAAAAACACCATTTATATATGAGGCAAAATTTTGTTTTTTTAAAAACCCTCAACTTATAATAAATTATTAAATTTCTCATTTTGCAAATAGAAAGATTATAATATACATCTGTATTAAATATCTAGCAATAAAAGTCAAGAGTCATTGAGTTTTTTTTAAATAAGATGTTATATTATAATTTTCCTAGAAGTTTTATTTCTTTTTTAATTAAATTAACTTTTAACGCACTTATATTTATAATAATCCCACATTCACAACAAAATTTAGAAATTTTAATATTTTTTCAGGTAATCTAGATCTTTTTAGCCTCTTTTTTTGTGTATAGCGTATACATAGTAACATTAGTGAGCATTTTAATATGTTTGGGTAGTATTTACGAGAATATTTAAACATGGGAGGATTTAAAAAAAAGAAAATTACATACATATATATATATACACACACATACGAGAATTTTCCCATTTTTGATAGTAAATACAAAGAGATTAAGGGTTTACCTCAAGGGAGTCTTACCAGCAACAGTTTGCCGAACTCATGTTTACACTATTATGAGTAGGATCTAATAAATAATTTATCCTATTTTTTGTTCAGAAACATAGATGACTTTATTATAATTGATCAACTTACGGTATTAAACCTAGCATTAATGTTTTTTTATGCTATCTAAAATTGTTTCAAACAAACTTTATAATATTTTATTATTAAAAATAAAAAAAATATAATCTTCTTCTCATATTTTAAAAATATTTATCTTCATCTTTATATGTATTTGAAAGCTTGAAGACAAATTGAAAACAAATACGTGATGCACACAGAAACTGGATAGGAAATCTAATTACATTCAAAATAATTGATCTGTAATGTGAGTTACTCTTTGAAAACTATTAGATAATTGAAACTATTATATAAAAAGGAAAACTTGTAGGTGGATTGATAACAGCAATTTGATGTAAACACTCATGTGTTATTGGAAATTCAATTTAAAACCACATTATAGAGTAATTGATTCGGGGATGAGAATTTCTCTTTTAAAAGCATATTATATTTAGGATTATTTGATATTTTTTCTAATAGCAGTGTTTTGAAAAATAAATAAATGGAATGAGATGTAATGTTTAAATTGAATGAGAGATATCTTAAATTTAAATTGAATATTACTTAAAATATTTTTTTTAACGAGAATTTCGAGAATTCAATCGATATGCAGCATATAAAATGATATATCTCTCGAAAATGTACCTTCATCTTCTTCGAAATGAATAAGAACAGGGAAAAAATAAGTAAATTTAAAGATTTTTTTTATGGTGTGAGCTATTATCAATGGCGTTTTATTTCATCCCTGATTAAACTGATAGTAAAATTTTGCAAATCACATCAAATAATTCAGTTAAAATTTTTAAAAACATGTTTTTTTTAAAGAATTTCTCAGGAAATAAATTAATTTTTAATGTAATAAAAATAGTTTATAATAAGATAGTTTTGATGTTAGAATTTTTTTTTGTTTCTCATTTTTTAAATTTACATTCCTGAGATCTTCAACTTCACTATTTTAAAGTATTATTATGTTTAAAAAGGAAATAAACAAATGTATGGATTTTTTGCAGAGTAAGATAAATGTCGCTTTATTTCATCCCTGATTAAAGTGAAAACAAAATTTTTCAATTCATATCCAGAAATTCAATTAAAATTTTTGAAAAAGCTTTTTTTAAGAACACTTCACAAAAATATATTAGTTTTTTGATGGAGCAAAAATAATTTGAAATGAGAGAATAATTTGAATGTTAGAATTTTTCTGCTTCTCATATTAAAAAAAAATTTTTTGGAGGTTCTCAACTTCACCATTTTAAGAATTATTATGTTTTACTTTCCTTAATTACTGCTCTCACTTACCAACATATTAAAATTTCATTGAGATTGGCTTATTTTTGGGTGAGTTATCAATAGTTTTATGATTTTTCCTTAATTTATGATAACCAGTATATATACATACGCACACATCTTAGTCTTATATCCTAAGAGTTTGTTAATATATTACTGTGACATAAACTAACTTGTTATACTTCTATATATTGTATATTGTTTAACTTTAAGTTAAACAATAGCAATTTAGATTTATATGTAACTTTTATGTTATATATAATTTTATATGTAACTTTTATTTTTTAAGAAAAAATAATCATATAAAGTAACTGTTATGTATGAAATATCCGTTTACCCTCTTTCTGATTTTATATTAAGGAAACGAGCATATATATAATATACGAGCATTTTCTAATTGACGTAACAACTTGAAACAATAATTTTTGAAATTATGGAAGGTTGCCATTTATGAAGTCTTACTAAATTATAAAGGGAAACAGGTTTTGTATTAGAACTAAATTTTTTTCTCTTTTTCTCACTTACATAAACTTTACTTTCAACATTACCTTTTACTAAAAAAAATTAAAAGTAAAAGAAATATAGTTACTGATAAACTTTAAGATATTTCTTCAGTTTAAGGTACCAAAAAAAAAATAGCAACATACAACACTGAATTATATTTTGAATATTATGGTAAGCGAACTCATCATTTAATTCTGTAGACTCATTTATTTCATTTTTTTGTGTTTACAGTGAACAGAAAATTAACTGAAGAAAATTATTTGTCTGAGGATTTGAAAAACAATTTAAATTCCTTATTTCTTAATTTTTGTCTTTTATATCCTTTTTAAAAATTGAAAGTCTTCTGTATACAATTTAGGAAATAAAAATATACCCTGAAGCTCCTGCTCATAGATATTCTAAATAATATAAAATGTAGACCCCCCCCCTTTTTTTTTACAAAATCAAGATTGCACGTAACTTTTTTTCTGAACTCACCACTAACATTGCGAATATCATAGTTTTTAACACAAGAAATGTTTAAGAAACGGTCCAAATACTTTTTAACATTTAAAACTTTTTCTATCCCTTTACATAAAAGCTTTTTCAAAAACATAACTTATTTTCTTAAAAAAAACCCCCTTTTTAATATGTATTGTAATTCAACAAGATTTTACTGCATCACAATCGAAGTAAAAGTATTTAATAGGGTTAAAATAAGTATATTCTATGTATCACACACATAAGCAGATCATGCTCCTTAAAATTTTCTAAGAACCTTAAAAATGCTTTTCTTGAAGCTGTTACAAGGAGTAAAGCTAGTGAATCCGAAGAAAACTGCTTCAGAAAAATCTCCTCTGTAAAGAGATTTAACGATTTTGAGGTTAGTGAAAAGGGAAATTCAAAGTAAGTAGCTTAAAAAAGGATCCTTTCAACTAGCTTTAGATACAATTTATTTATTGAGGTATTCCATTTTAATGCAAGAGAATAATTCTTTTGTTAAAAGGACAAATGAATTTACATGATAACCGTAATTTTTATGATTAAGAAATTACCTTTTCCCTCAACTATCTCTAAGGCGTTACAGAAAAAAATTACTGTAGCCAAAATTTTATTTTAAAGCAGAGAATAAGTGAAGAAGGAGCTTCAGAATGTTGTTGTTGTTACTTATGCCACCCGATTGAGAGTAACATCAGATTACGGCTAAGAAATTCATCGTGACAAGGGGCTAGTTGTACGCCTGTCGTTAGCTGTAGCGTTGAGCACCATACAGATGACAGTACGATTTGGCTCGGTTCCACTCCAATTTTGAGGGTGAACACTCTAGGGGAAGTTAGGGACTCCCATCTCTGTTCCTCTTCCACCAACCTCAAGGGGCTTGTAGGCTATTTAGAGTACCCCCATGCCTCAAAGAGGCACTATACGTTTACAAACATCCATGCTTTCTCCGGGATTTGAACTCAGGCCCCACGTCACAGAAGTGAGTGTCACTAACCACTATACTGGATGGGTTTTATGGGGATATGTAGCAATTATGTTATAAGGGCTTTATTATGGTCGCAGTAGCCTAGGGTGTCATGGTCACGGACTTGTGACTGCTGTGCCATGGGTTCAAGCTCAAGTTCCTCTAAAGACACACCGTGTAGAGGAGCTGATGCACATTAAATCTGTTGAAGCTCAAAGTCTTCCTGTTGGCGTGGTGTGGAAGCTCGGAGAAGGGGTGCCAGCTCAGATGTCGTCCTCATCCCTGACCATGGTTCAAAATTGCGAGGTCTGTCACCAATAGCTCTCGTTGTTGCTTTAGAATGTGACTTAATTAAACAGTCACTCCCTTTAACTATGATGTAACTATATTTAAATGTAAGTTACTTGAACAAGTGTTGAAGATAGTTACAAAATAAAAACTTAGCTATCATACATGAAACTAATGAAAATAAAAACAAGGTTTCAGGATATATTTTTCCGTGTGTAAATTTTAATATTTATATTTATAATTTTCACTTGCAATTACAAATACATTTAACGATGCAATAGATAAATACTATTAAGGCCTATCTCTCAAATGTAGGTATTATGCTTTTCTTTTCAGCATCCTTTTTTGCTTTACTGCCCTTTTTGCGTATTTTGAATATTGTTATTCGAATGAAAATCTAGAGGAGCTTGGCGTTCTTAAATGTCCCGGAAGTTCGGATAAACGAAACTCTTTTAAAAGAAAAAAAAGGGCTACTGGGGAAGTAAGCCCTAAGAGGAAATGGTTCAAGTAGGGAAAACTAAACTTCAGGCCGAATCGATAGAGATCAGCTTTAACGTTCCCATAACACAAGATCCTTCTTTCCTCCACAACTGTCGTTTACAGAGTATTGGGAAAAAACCAACAGGACAGGGAAAGAAAAATTGTAACGTCTGGAAGAGGAAGAATTGATAGCAAAAGAAATCCATAAATCACTGAGGAGGATTTTTGAGTTGCTTGGGATACATAGTTTTCTAGTATACTATTAAAAACAATGAGATATCTTTCCAGTCAATTGGAAATGTCTTTCTTTTCTTATACATTGATCTAAATAGATGAAAGAGGTACAAGCCTTATTTTGAACATAGGAAAGCAAAATAGTCCAGTTAGTGTTTCTATTTTGTATTATAAGCTGTACAGGTTTTCTTATATTAATTTTTTGAAATTCTGTCGCAAGAACGAACTATTTTAATCTATATTAAGGAATTAATATTATTTTATTAATAGAATTAAATAACTAAAATAGTTGAATTTTGTATTGTAAACCTGAAAATGAAAAGTTGCAATATATGTATTGAAATACTTTGAAACTTTTTTAATTCCGAAAAGTTTGGGAAGCATGAATACAAAATGTATAGTAAATGTCTTCGGAAGTGAAATCTGAACAGATAGGCAGAACTGTATTTATTTAAGTAGTTCTTTGAAATTTTTTTAAGTTATTCAATCACAAGAAACAAGGTAATGGAAAAAAATATTCAATTTCAAATCATCAAATAAAAAGTATCAGAAATTCAATAAAATTTATTTTCCACCTCAAATACTAGGATCTTGATACTTTGGTAGTTATAAAATATTCACGTTTCCGGAGCATTTTTACCTTTTATTTCGATAATATCGAGAAAACTTGTGGATTTATACTTTTTTTTTTCATGTTTGGGAATGAAAATTATTTTAAGCTTTTTTAAAAACAATGTTTGAATTTAGATCTCCGCAGACAGTTTTTCATTTTTATGCAATGTTGAGTTTCTAATTTTTCCCTACATTCAGGGAAAATACCATATAAGCGCGTGTTTATGTTTCATTTTCCCCCCTTAAGTAATTCTCTAGTCCCAAAAGAAACTTCCCCCGTAAAAGCTCTTTGTTTTTTTCCCTTCTCCATATCCCCATATTCTTTCTTTCTTTTTTCATTTTCTTTCGAAGGAAAATATAAGATGCAGCTCTTAAAAGCATTTATTACGAAAGAAACACTTTTCCTGTGAGACCATGGCGCTCTGCTTAAAATGATTCCCGTTTCGTCAGAGTTGAATTCTGGTCTGTTGGGTATATTTTATTCCTAAGACGTGAGAAATTGTCCCAGAATTTCAGGTGTTATATAGAATTGTCGAAAAAAGGCTCTTTTTCAATCTCTTGAGACTACAAACGACATTGCTGTTCTTTTTTTATTCTTTCTTCGACCATGTAGTTTACAGCACGTTTGGAAACTTGGGAATTGGTACTTAGGATCGATGCCATTAAAGATTGACATATTTTTCATTCCACTGGATTTAGGGGAAATATTAAGTTTCATTCAATGCTATCATCATCATTTTTTGCAGCATATAATTAAGTGGATTTTTCTTTAAGTACTTTTAGAATTGGAAATACATTGCTCTCGTTAGTGGTTTAAGTGGATAAATTTATCTCAAATTCTGTATTCTTTATAGAGTGGAATATTAAACAAATTAATAGAGATTTACCTTTTTTTTTGTGAAGATATTCACGTAAAATTGACAACAATAAAAATAGAGTAAGCGTTTTGGGATTAAAATGATTTATTTCATCAGAACACTCGCAATATTTCGTTTTATTGATTTTTATATTATTTCTTCAAAAATTACGGAATGAAAATAATTTTATACTTAAACGGATTACAAAATATTACAATGAATGTGTTTAATACAAAAATTTTAATTGAGTATTTAAATTTTTTCTGTTATTAATCTAACATTCCAATTTAATGATATTACCCAGAACATGATTTTTAATTACATTTTGTTATAAATAGGACAAGTTAGATAATTTCAAATTTTGTTTTTCTTTAGTATATTGAGAAAAGTATAGTTATAATCTAAGTTTGACTTTGCATCCCATAATAGTGATTCAATGTATAGTCAAAATATATTAGTATCCCTTTAAATTTTAAACATTATTTTTCAGCAATTGAAATATTTACAGTTTTATTGAATGAAAGTATGTCGGAAGTTTTTAATACTTTTTAACTTAAGGTATCGAATTAGAATTATTTCTAAATGCATTTTATGTTCCGAAGCATGTGAAAAATTTGAAAAAAGCTTTATATATTTTTGTTAATACTAATACTTTATTGTCAGATGGATAGTCGGTTTTAATGATGCATTAATTCACCAACAATATTTTAAAATTATCTTTTACTCAAAGGCTGATTGAATTTTCTTAAGAAAAAACTGAGCTTTAATTTTTATATTTTGAAATATTTTAATGTTATATCTAAATATTAAAAAAATTCTTAACTTACGAATATAAATTTAAATATTTCTGGAAAATTTCTCTATTATGCTGTGGTTTTTTTTATAAGTTTGAATCTTAGTATTTTGAAATAGTGTTATTTTTCTTATAAGACGTTCATTGAGTTCATATTATTTTGGTAAACCATGGAAGACAATTTTTATAAAAATTCAAAGTTAAGAATATAAAATACAAGCTCCAAAAAAAGAAATCCTGAAAAAATTAGTAGGTAGATATTTTAATTAGATTTTATTTGGAAGCTCAGATTTATATTCCGAATTCAAAAATTTAAGAATAAAAATAATTAAATTTAAGTAAATCAAAAGTTTATTTTAGGAAAAAAACCCGTTTGCTAAAATACTTTGGAAGAGAGTCGAACTTAAAAGAAAATAATTTTTCTTTCTACCTTTTTTTTTGGAGATTTTTGCGTATAATACTTAACAAAATAAATCTTACATTTTTCATTAATTAAAAGGTGAGAATGGGAACATGAGAGAATGTCATTTAATTTTTTTTAATATAATACATGAATGACAATACTTTTATTATGAATTTCAAAATTTAAGAGATATTTTTTACGAAAAACTGGAAAATATGTATCTAAAAATAACATTCCTTTGCATTTTAAAGCAGAAAGTCTCATTTCACAATGTATAGAAAAAATTTATTTCACAATTAAGAGTGAAAAACTTTTTTAAAAAGGAAAATTCTAGTAATATTTTTAAAAAAATATTAAATTTAAATATAAATTTATATTTAAATTTATTAATCTTTATTAAGTATAATTTTTTTTTTAGAATCATGTTTTTTATAAAAAGTAAATGAAAATGTTAATCAGATTTCACCCTGCCAGTTCTTAATATTTAATACTACGTGCACTACATAATTAGTAGCCAACCGTTGATACTAAATTTGACATGCTAAATATAATTAATAATTCACACTCAGTGTTTAATTTTAGATGCACTACCTAATAATTGACTCTTTGTTTAAAAAATATTAATTAAAAATATTTATAAATTTATCATTTCATCTGCTGAAGTTAAAATTAAATTAAATACACAAAATGAACTAATCGATTTAGAACCACATATTAATTGCATCTGAAGAAACGTTCTATTCTTGGAAAATATGGACTTTTTAAAAAAATGTATTTGTTTCTATACCTGTGTATAAATTTATAAGTGCGATATGCTAACTTAAAAATGAATTGTGTATGATTTACTAATATTTGAGAAGTCATAGTGTAAGTCCAAAGTATCATTGCAATAGGACATTCCGCCTTTGTGGAAAGAGCACATCACACAGTAAAGTAAGAGGGTATGCGCGGAATGACAAAGCCAACCCGACCTCATTAAAGCACTAAGCCCCTACCACAAGGCGATAAGCCGGCAAAATCCCTGGATTCAGTTATATGGTGGGAGCACCCACGAAAATCTCTTTAATTTGAGCTCGCATGTGATTGATGTTACGTATAAGTCTTTTCACCTCACATCCTTGTGTGTTCCCATCTACATAGATACACAAAAATATAACATAGGTTTCAAATAAAGTTAAAAAAAATGAAACTAATTATAAAAGTCAATACTATTGACAAACAAACGAAGTAAAAGTACAGATTTTAGGTTTAGTAGGACGTATATTGTATTCGAATCAAATTGCATTTGACTTAGAAATCAAAAGCAATAAGTAGTATGCAATTGAGCAGCACGACAAAAAATAAATAGATCAGATCAAGGAAAAAAATAAAATAAAAAAGCGTAAAGAAAAGCATTTCGAGAGTTGAATACTATATTTTGATATTTTTGTTTTAATTAATCTTCATTTTTTTATAAATTAAAATACATAACTTGAGTATCTTTCAAGTTAGTTTAAATTCATATTAATCGTTTGAATCAAACTCACAAAGGAAAATAAATCTCTGAGAGAAAATCCAGTGTAAGTTCTAAATATCTAATATTAACTTTCTAAAAATGTGCACACACAGCTATATATTATATATATATTACTCTATTCGGATAACTAAAAATAACTGATATACATATAAAAAAAGTATAATTAATTTTGCTAATCACATTAAACATATAAAGCAAAATTTCTTGGGTTATTAAGAAAATTCAATTCACGCGCACTGAATAGTCAGATTTTTACTAAGCACTGATGCTATTACTTGAATAAAACAAACCATATAATATATAAATAAGTCAAATAAAATCAGCATGTTATCAAAGTCTCATTCAAATTAAACATTAGAAGTGTCCTCAATCACTTCACCATCTAAGTAAAACTTTTTCGAATTCAGAATTCATATAATTCATGCGAGAAAAACTAATGTGTTGTAATCTGTAACATAAATGAATTTCATTTACAAGTCCAATATTAAATCATATTTTGAAGACATGAAGAGAAAAAGTGATTCAAAGAGCCTAAAAATCATCAATAGTTTTCTTAAGAAAATAATATCAAAAAGCTCCAGTAATAACCCCCCCTCCCCACATTTCGTTATCAAATGAAAATATTTTAAGAAAAACATCAAAGATGAATATTCTAGGTCTTTCGACACTCACTCCTTTTTAAATTATGAAATCCATCAAAATTTGAGGATGTATTTCCTTAAAGAAAGTTTAAAAGTGTTATATAAATCAAAGAGATATTAAACTTTTTAGGAATGTCGGAGTAAGACTGAGAAACAAGATATTGTACAACTGAAAATAAGTTGATTGCTAACAAAGGAATTACCAAAATATTAAATGAATGAAAGTTTCAGCCCCTTTTCCAAAATCAGAATGTATCGAAACCCATAAAGTCAGACCGATATCAATATATTTGATATAAATATACTATAACTAGTCAATTCAATTAATTAAATTTTTGTGCTTCATGTTATAACTCCCTTAGTAAATATGAATTTAGATTTAAAATAAATGTTACTCTTAATGTAAAGGCAAAACAAGATAGCGTTAAGTCAGGAAAATTATAATTACAACCATAAAAAACATTCTAAGCCCATAAAGAGTCTAACGTTTTTTATCTTTCAAAGACGCTTTTATTTTACATTAATGTAGCAGATTCTGAGAGTCAGTTTGACCAATAGATATCTTAAAATCAGTCTGAAATAGAGAATTAGCAAAGTACATTTTTGTGCTTCTAAATAAAACTGAACTAACAAATATACAAATTGTATTTCAAGAACTTCGTTAGTTTGAGAAAACTTTCACATATTCTGTGTAGGATTCTGCGAATTTCATGCTACCCAGTAGCTTTAAGCTATACTAAACCACCTATCGTATAAACCTTAAACATTACTCATAGACATACACAAAAAATATCGTTTTGGGCAAATATTTCTAACTCGTGTAGGTGACAGAACATAAAGTTTATTTTAGCTTAGGATCAAATTCCTGCTGAGAACAACCTATAAGAAACTTTCAAAACATAAGCGAAACTTCTCAATAGCAGCATTCTCTTTTCATTGCAGAGGATAATGTTCAAAGAATGTTCAAAAAATGAAAGGAAATAATGTCTGCTGTTGACATGTAAGACAAAAGTACTCTTTAGGTAATACTAATTCCATCTATGAAACTTTTAGTTTTCTCATTGTTAAGACGGTTATGCGAAAATCTTTTTAGTTTCTTTCAGCTCAAACTTTTATTGGAGACAAGTTGATAAAGTTTCTGATTTCTACGCTCAATAGATACAGAGTTGAAAAAATATATAAAAAGACCCCTTTTTGTAACATCGCCGTAAAGTCATAAGACACCATATTAGATATTTCAATAGTTCGTGTATAAAGAAGTTACCACACCAATAAAAAAATATTGTCGCCTTTACACTATCCATACTACTTCTAAGATGTTTAATTTTCACAAAAAGAAGCTATAAAATATCTGTGTCAACATGTTTTCGGAAACTTATTCTAATCATTGTATCCGTATGCATCGAGTTATGATGTATTTTTCATTATGAATAAATTCTTCAATAAAAATTTATTATTTTTTATTACTTGAATTTTAAAGTACCTACGGAAGGGTTCTCTTCTTTCAAAATCAATTACGAAAAACTGTTTTCTGTTGGAAGGTAGTTTTTGTGTAAAAGATAGGTTATTGAACTAAAGCATCTCGTCTAGTTTTTAAAGATAAAATAAATATTTGCTTAGCTCTTGTTTGTTGTATTATTCAATAAAAAATCTGGAATATCTTCAAATTTAACATCACTCCTCCCTCTTAGAAACTTCTGTTTGTTCTCATGGAATCGCGTGTTTCAGAATTCTTAGGCAAATTCAATTTTTTTTTTGTATTCATGTTCGCGCTATTTTTTCTAACAAAGATTTACCCATCATGGTTTAGTTTGTGTATAAGATCAATCACTTTTTTGTGCTTGCTGTTTTCTTTTCATTGTCTATTTTATTCACCTTTCTTTCCCTTGAGTTTATTTTGTCTGCTGATTTGTCATTTCTCGAAGTTTCTCTTTGGCAGAGATTTCGTGTTTGTCAAACTGATTTTTCGTGAATTATAGAATATTTCTTTTAAATTCTTTCCCATTGTAAAAAGAGCATAAAAAATGACCACTGCTCGAACAGTTACTATGCAGCTAAGGTTTTTTCTTTTTGTAATAGGCAATATTTTGAAAAAAAAAATCTTAAGAATATCTGAAAATATATTTATTCTTTTTATAGCAATCTCAGATACTTTAGCCACTATATCTACTTTTGAAAAATACTTAAACTTGAATACCGTGGAATCTATCAATTAATCGGAAGGCTTTCATAATTTTACTTGGTAGCACACACAAAAGAATCAATATTTATTGAGCTGGTCTGAATTAAAAAATCCTTATACAATTAGTTTCAATTTTTTTTAAATATCTGTTATTTTTTTTCTTTTTCCATTAAAAGGAATATAAAGTCTAATTAATTTCGGAGTAATAATATAGAGAAGTCACTATAAGAAACTTGAAGTTCTAGAATAATTTACGATTAAAAATTAAAGTAGATTCTAGACAGTATTCAGCTTTCCGCTATATTTCCATTGAATAACCGCATTGAACCAATTGTCTTTGTTTGAAACAATAATAGACTTAATTATTTTTGTAAGAAAATCTCAAAATTTTTTCCTATAACTACGTAAGAATGAATAATTACTTCAATAGTTTGACATTTTCGGCATACAAAATTAACGTGTTTTTTTTAAATCTAAAAATCATTTTTAAAACAAAACATAATACAGCAAAAATGTGAATTCCTTTTTGGTTGAAGAAAAATGAGTCAATCTCTTTTTCTTTTTCTATTTATTTACTGGTAAACATAGGTATAAAAGCACAATCTATACTAGAAATCAAAAATTTCAAGGTGTTCTGTAGGTAAAGTATTAAAACATTTGTAATATTTCGTCTGATTTTTAGAATAAACTTCTACTAAAATGAATTGCTGGGGATGAATGAGAAAAATAAAGATGAAGAAAAAATACTGTTAGAATCTATGTAACTATGAAAATCACTGAGATCCTGTGAAATGCAAATTTCATCAGAACTCAGGGCATATATAAAACTTATTTTTAACTATTATTGAAGCCAAATCACAAAGGCAACGTCAACTTTACCAAATAAAAAGAGATAAATCTAAGAAAAACTGATTGGTGCTATAGGATAGTAATTATCTTTTTATACTGTAAAAGATTAAAAAAGTAAATTAAAGATTTTATATAAAAATTAAAAGGAATTCTTGCTTCAATTCTATTCATATAAAGATGTTCGAAATAGGCTCTGTCAGCGCCAGAGAATTTAATTCAGTGTAGAAAAAGGGCTCATTTGAGGAATTCTCATCGGCATAAGTTTGATTTTTTATGGCTTCAGGAAAGAAGCCATTCAAAAAGTCTAGACAAAGAAAACTGCATTTAGATTTGAATGTTAATCGAATGTCATATGAAAATGATAAAAATTATCAGCAGAACAATGAACAAATGCGAAAACATTCCATTTTATAAAAGTCTTTTAAACAATAGAATCAGTACTGAATGTTAAAATTTGTTTTTAAAATCTGTTGTTTGGTCAATGAGGATTGTGAAGGAATAGACGATCACTGCTAAAATTTAAATTGAAAGTATCTTTTTTTCCTATTTTATACATGTTCGAGATTAATGAAAAATGTTTGAAACTAAAGTTAACGATTCGAATATCGAAGAACCAAAAAGTGCCATCACCAACTGTTGGAACGAAAGAGCACAAAGCAGTGCTTAAAATTTGCATAACAATAGAGTCTACTAGTACTAAACAAATAACTTTTATCCTTGGGATTGTACTAAGTAAATATTTATATTCCTATAATTAAGGAATGATAAACACTAACTCTGTCAAAAATCGATGATGCATTCAGTGAATTACATATTTTATTTTTTTATGGTTCCTCCACTTATATTTTAACCTATAGTTTCATTATTTCCTAGAAATAATCTAACCTCTATACATCTTTTTCATCTATTATGGATGCATTCTTATTTTTTAAAAAAGAATAACTCTTTTAAGGATTTGTATGAAAATTAATCAAACAGTTTGATTGGGCTGCCTACTAAAATTTCTAAAAGAATTTATTTACAAGGACATTTCTTTATTCTTTCTTTTGTTTATGTTAAACGATAACATAAGTTCAAATATGTGTCACATCCAATTTTCTTTTAAATATGACTAAAACTAAGAGTTTTCAAAGTAGGTTTTTAACCCAATTTAATGATATAAAATTCGTAAAAAGGTAGTTTTAAAAATTCGATAGGATGCCTTTGTATTAATGCACTTGAACTAAAATAAATCGATAATCGCAAATAAATTATTTTTTTTAGAATAGTTACTTTAGTTACTTAAAAGAAAAAATGTATTACTTAAATAGAATTTTTGGATGAAAACTGAAATTTCTTTTAAGATACTTTTATAACGCATCTATCAGTAGAAATTTTTAGTTAACTAATGAATTTTAATTTAAAAAAATGAAAATAGTGTAAAATAATAAATCAACTTCAATCCTTAAACACATGGTGAAAAAGCTTTTTGCTAACTTCCAGATAAGAAGAAACCCGCTGCGGTCATATAATAAAAAAAAGCATTAATATATTCTATATATTCACGGAAATCAATTGGGTCATCTTAAAAATGAAAAGAAAAAGCTTTTAAAAGTTTGCTGCTTCGAATGCCAATGAAATTTAAACTTTGTAGAAATTTAGAGTATTTTTAGGGCTTCTAGTAAAGAAGCAAACCTTATTTCGTTCAGCTAAGCACTTTTCATTTTTGCTTAGCATAAATTACTATGCACTCATGAAATACAATGTGAAATGTTCACAATTTACAGGACTGGCATATCTTTTTGGGCTACATTAATAACTATTCTATTGCGAGTAGTTGCTAAGCTCGGTTGGTAGAATAGTGCTGACTTCGAACTAATGGTTGGAAGAACTGAAACACTATTCGAACAATAGATGTATATTTGAGAGTTGTAATTTTAGAACATGAAAGCATCGAAGAGTATTGCTAAAAGTACTTAGTGTACTGTTAAGTAAAATTAATCGATCAAAGCGAAGGGTTGTAATATTGAAGCTAAATTTGTATATTTTAGAAACATGTTCAGAAATTTATATATTAAAATTGTGAGTTGTGAGTAAATAGTAAATATAATAGTTACTTGTGTTTTTTAAAGAATTCTTTTTTTAAAACTTCCTAACAAATTAATATTTAATAACTATAAAGTTTTTACATAGAAATTCAATGTAATGACATGTTGACTGAGATAACAACTGTACTATTAACTTAGGTTGCAAAAAACTTACTATTTCCTATCTCATATTGATTTAAAATATAATTTGATTGTATAACTGAAATATGAATTATCTCATAATAAATTAGAATTATTACTCTGATATTTTAATGTTAAAAGTAGTACTAATTTGTTAAAACTAGTAATACTTCCCAAGAATTCTCGCAAATATTTCTGTATCTTTCGAATCAGTAGATTTTCATGTCATACCAGGAAAAAATACACAATTATAATCTTTTTATTGATCACAAAAATGCATGCAAATACTTACGTTTGAGAATGGCCCCTCTGATACTTTTCTGATAACTTACCTTTGATGAAAGCTGCGTTTCGGTTTCAGAACTAGTTGACTTGTATTGATGTAACGATGCTTACTATTAAGATTATGACTTCTCCTTCAAAGTGGAATGTATAGCAATTTATAGTAGAATGATAATTGTGCTTGTAATTCAAAGAATTTGCTTATTTGTTGATTTTTCTTTTATTATTTTAAATGTGATATTTTTGTTCTGAATATTTTTGTTGTTTTCTTATAAAAGCAATAACTTATTTTTGTAATTTTAATTATAACAAATGAAAAACCTTTTATAAAGTTAATGTAAAAGTGATATGACGTATTATTTATTTTTATTAAAAAGAGATTTAATTTTAGAAAATTGTGGAACTGATTTATTATTTGCAAAGGCTAATAGTGATTTTCTTTACTTTGAGTCAAGTTGTAAGTAGCTTACAAAGAGGTTTTTAAAACTAGTGAAAAAGTATGAATTTGTAAATATTAAAATAATATGTGAGGAAAAAATAAATAACTAAAAATTTTTAAAGGTAGATCAGTAGCTAAATTTAGCTATTCTACCATAAACATATTTCATACAGAGTTGCTGCGCTATTGAGAAGTTGGGTTTCGGTGCCATTTACGCATTTACATTTTTAAACTAAAAAAGTTCAAGCCATTTTGGCTTAGGTTCACTTCAAAGAGTTTAAGTTTTTTAATTCTATTTAGAGAAATAGAGAATATAACATAGTATTTGACTATGTCTTTAAGAGACAATAAAGTAATTCTTAATTGGCATATGCCAGTTTTTTCATAAATGTGTGCAAAAATTTTTAGAATCACATGATAGTTGCATACCAATTGAATTTATGTATAAATATTGATCGCTTGCAAATAATTGAAAGAAATCTTATTTATATTTTAGATATTAAGTTTTTGTCAATATGGTATCTTGAAATACAACTTTATTTATTACTGTTTATTTATTTTAGTGTGAAATATATTTATTTTTAATTTTTTCGATTTATTCATATATTTATCTTGTAAATGTATTTGTTTAATATTAGATTAATTTTTATTAATGAATTCATAGGATACTACTTAAATGAAAAATTACAATGAAATAAATTTTAAAAAGTGCAAAAATGTAATAGCGTATCAGTGTTCAAGATGTTCCAACACTTGTCGAATTCTTTATTTGAAATACGTGGGATAGGATAAAAATGATTGGAGTAACTGTATAACATATTTTGCCATAAAGCGTTTAACAGTTGTTATGTATCGAACATATTTATTTTATTTTTACAACGATGTTCTGATTGAAAAAAGGTTCTTGAGATGATAGTATACGTAAGGTATGAAAAAATTTAAAATATAAATTAATAAAGACTACAACATTGTATATATTTGTTTATTAAACACAGTAAAATAAATCTGAAATGATAAAAATCACTTAATAATCGACTATTTCTGCGAAAAAAAATATGTTTCAACTCTTTTCTCAGTTGACTAATGATCAAACTTTCCCCTTATACTTATACTTAAACTATCAGTTTGAGCACACACACAATATGGCGCCCAGATCCAATATGGCCGACTCATCTTGTCCTATTGGCTCAAACAGCGATATGAGCGGCCATATTGAAATCTCCAGCAGAGAAGATAATCTGCGATTGCTTCTAAAATATAACATAATCTTCGTATATTATGGCCTCCAGTTGGCAGAAAATTGCCGCATTTTGCTCCCAGAAGACGAAAAGGCTTCTTTGTTCATTCAAAAAGGTTGAATCATTGGAGATTATGTGCTTCATATGGAAATTGAACGGCCGTATCAGTTCTCTGGAAGACAGAATGGCTAGCTTGCTCGTTCAGTACGGCGAATTATCGTAGAATATTGGTTTCAACGAGTGATTTGTAGTTAGATATAGCGTTCTAAATTACTCTTTAAGTTACTTCTTTTTATGAAATCATAAAAAATAGATATATTTAGGCAGATTTGAAGAATCAATGAGTTACATTGAAGATTGGTTGGCCGATTCCTTTTTCTAAGTGATATGGTATCTGCTGACGAGATCTCCACATCCAACTCGAACTTCAAGATACCATTATAAGATAACATCGATAAAGTTTTTACCTTTAGCTAGTGATTCTCAGGAGAGACAAAATTTACTTCATAATATAGTAAATAATTAGAATTGTTTTCGCTAATTAATCTTATTGCGTATATATTAAACTATTTTTTAAGAAAAATAACATTAATAACCTTTATTAAAGATAACCATCGTACTGGTGATTATTCTCTTTGATAATCTGCTATTTGTTCTCCCATCGTTTATCAGGCTTATCCTTTCTTTCTAAGCAGAACAAAAGCGTAAAAGCACGTTCACGCGTTTTAGCTGTTGTTAATTAAAGCTGTGGTGTTAAAAGTAATACTAATTAAAAAAAGAAATATTCATTATCGATTTGCGATTCCGATTATTTTTTAAATTAATTAATTTTAGTAAGAAACTTAGCTTAATGCAGAAGAAGTCAAAAAGGAATAGAATCTTATTGAAAAAATTCCTTAAATAGATTTCGAGGTATGTTTCAATTGCTTTTGTTAGAGAATACATAGAAATGAGGAGAAAGTCTTTATCAGGAGATCCTTAGACTTTTTTTTGACAAAGAAATTTATTAAACTAAGAAAAATAACCAGAATCTGGTTTAAGATTGCAATTCACAAAATAATATTAATTAATTTTATTAGTTAAATTATATTCCCATGTTGATCGATTGAAATAATTGAGGAATTGTTTCACGGTCTTTCTGAAAGTTTAATGATTCGAGGAAATAATTAAGCTGATTAATGTATCATTAACAATAAAGTTTAAAAGGATTAATATGCAGCATTTCCAACAAAGGATTAATTTCCAACATTAAATTTCTGAGCCTTTTTATCAATATGTGATTAACATAAAATTTCATGTTGAATTAAAAAGTTTTTGAATAAAGTAACGAAAAATATTTAAAATCTTTCTTTCCGTTACGTGAAATAACATTGAATAAATGCTTGAAAATTGTTGAAATTTCTGCTTAGTTAGATCGTTACATTAAATGAATTGTTCGTTATATAGTTTCTTAATACGATACAATATAAATATGATACAGAAATGATTAATCAATAGAATAAAATATACAATTCATAATTAAATAACATATTTCCAATTACATTACAAAATTTCATTTATAGTTTAAATATTTAATTAATAAAGTTATACACACACATGCGGTACAAAAATCTTTTTATTTTCCAAGTAAAGAATTTAATAGAAAAAGAATATTAAAAAAAAGATTATACTATATACAAAACACAAATTGAATTACTATAACTTGTATAATTAAAATGTAAAAATGTATATATATATAAAATATATAAATGCAAATATAACTAGTACATAAATTTTTCATTCAGAATACATTTTAACTCAAAGTCAAAAGAGATTGTATATTTATATATTTATACATCCTAAGTAAAAGTAAATAAATTAAAATTCTAATTTTTTTTAGCCCAATTTAATAGTATGTAATTATATTTAAAAAAATTCCATCGTTCTTTAATATATTTCTCTGTCGAATAAAAAAAATTATTTTTATTATTTTAATTAAAATTTTAATTGTATTCTAATAAGATGAAAATAAATCATCAGCATGTCTCTTTAAAATTCAAATAAAATTTTTTTAACATAATTAAATTTAAAACAATTTAATAATTGAATTAAATTTCTTAATTAACTATTTCACAATTAAACTATAAAATTTAAAGCAAATTTTCTGAAAAAAAATTCAAATTTAAAGTATTTATTAACTTATAAAAAAAATAAACCACTTTCCAAAAACTAATAAAAAAATAAATAGTCAAATTTAATTAAAATATTTTTTATTTCATTTATTCGCCGTCACTTACTTAAAAAATTACAAGACAAAACGCAAAACTTTCGCAGCACCCCTTTAAAGGCGCGCGCTTCGATCACTATAACCATAAACTATATTTCCCTTACTCAGTCGCGACCGCAAGTTATGCAAATATCGCGAAAACTTTGGTAAAACTTTCGTGTGACAGCGATTGTTTTGTTAAATACCGAATTAAAAAAAAGGAGGCAAATTAAAATAAAATAAAAACAAACTCACTTTCAGGAGGGGCCATAACCTTTGGCGCCAAGGCCACCGAGAAGCTGATGAGAAACATCAGCACCAGGAATCGGCGAATCTCTCCCATGGAGGACCGAGGGATTTCCATTCTTCTCTTCTCTAGGAAAGTTTTCTTCACTGTCGAGATTGAAGTCAAATAAGGCGATGGGTGGTCAGGACGGATTTATATACCCTAGGTATGGATGGCCGGATGGATGGATTTTCCAACCAGCCATCGAGCGGCGTTCTCTGAACAGCGCAGTCTCAGAAGTGACGTGACGTCAATAACGGGACAAACGTCACTGTATTTGCCCGGGAAAAATAGGAAAAGATTTCTACCCGTGTCTCCGTTTTTAAGGAGGGTCTAAAATTAAAAAAGCAGTTTTTTTTCGAAATTATTTGCTTAGATAGCTTTTAGTTTTATCATTCGTCATTTATTGCTTTGAGGGTTAATTGGTTCGTTAGAGTTAAGTAACTAAATGATGCTTATACTATGTTAATTAAAAAATATTTGTAGAAAAAAGTTTTTCTGAAAAAAATGAGACTAATATTGCAAGTTTTTCTAAAATAGATGCGAGTTTTACTTCATTTTCACTATTCATGGCTGAGAAAATAGATTATGATATGATTTGAGTAAAACTGCGTGTTGTCGTTTGTGAATCCCAATTCTGACAATCTCGTTTTGATTGAAGAAAATTTTGAGTTTGAACTAAGAGTAGATACACGGCTTTTGTGTGTATGTGTGAGTGAATGTATTACTCGTGTATAACTCAAACAGTAAAAATCTAAAAGCATGGCTAAGGCAAATTGATTTTGTCTAAAAATCTATTTTTTTAACCTTCATAGGAAAAGTTGATAAATTAAAAAAAAAAAGTTCATAAATACGAATATTACTCTAATATTTTACACCTTACTAACATTACACATTACTAATATTTTGAACTGAACTTCCTTTAATATCTGTTATATGTTTTATGAACTTCACTGAAACTTAATAAATGCTGTTAAAAAGGTATTGTTATAGGCATTATTTGCATTGCAAATTATATAATCGATCTGTCTGGAGAGTGTGAATAGAAGAGGAGGGATGCTAATCCTGAAGATTGGTTTCTGGAAAAATATCTTTTATTTGTGAGAAATGAATGAAGTGAGAGAGAAAAGTTAAATTGCTATTGATTCTTGAATCACATGGAAGTAAAGTTTGGTAAGATAGTGCAATGTAATTTTTTTTACAAGACACTAAGACAAATATTTATATTTTTGCACAAAAACAACCGGATAGAACCCTTCAAGTTTCATTTATATGGTTTTAAGTCAATTCTCAAGAAATGAATATTTTTGAAAAGAAAAATATTATTATTGATCATAAAGTATAGATTGTTTATTTTATTAAAAGTTTTCCAATTATTTAAGCTGATTATTTTATGTGCTGCGTTGTAAAATCAGATATACGGAAAGAGGAGTAAAATGTTGTCATCACTTAACCTAATCCAACTTAATTGAATTAACTTAATTTAACTGTGAATGTTCAGATTCATTTCTAATTCATCAATTGACATTCAGTCGAAGCTTAACCATTAATAATTCACAACGAGTGTTCACAATGATTACCTAAATATCTACGCTAGTTGTAAGACATCGCGTTTCTTTAGAATTCATCGCAATTCTCTCTCTTCTATAAATCTAAGAGAACACAAGACGGAAAGAGGGGTTGGCCATTAAAATCAAAGCAGTGCATTTGTTGAGGAGCAGATATCAAGCGAGGGAGAATTGTTCTCGTTGACAGAGAGGACACAGAGATGTTAAAATGGATTTGGTATTTCCCATTTAAGAGGAATTGCTGTTATTTTATGAATTAATGGAATATAATAATGGATAGAATGCTTATTCATTTAATTACTAAGGTTTTAAAATGCTATGTGTATTAGTTTCGTCATCGCATCTTCATTCGAGCCGTTATCAAGTATAGGAAAGGAAAGTATTTTGTGTTCAGTTTTGATATTTTATTTTGGTATTTCGTAAAACTGATATGGATCAGCTGCAAGTAGCCAGTAGAGTAGCTTTGAAATTCTATGTTTTTAAAGGGAGATATATTTGTATTTTAATAGGATTTTTATCATATAAATGTCTGTTTGGCGCATGTTTCAAAAAAGGGCCAAAACGTGAACGATTTAAATTATAATTTTGTCAAACTATTAAGAGGTAAGGTATCTTCGGTAAGATAAGGTCTATATCTTCTATATTTCGGATCCCGTACTAGGTAAAACAATAGACAAGCGTAAGATAGGCAGTTGAGTAAGAGTTTCTCCTGATTCATCCCTCATTTAAATTAGTTTATATAGAAAATGGATGGTGTATTTTTCCAAGGTTTGTTGCTAAAGAGAGTATATATAAAGTAAAGGTAAGTGTCTTTAATTCTTATTCTGTTTGTGTTGTAACAATTTATATCCGTGTTATTCGATGAAGTGTCTGAACCAAGGTAAAGAAATATATTTGCGAGTGTTTTCTGTTTAGTTAACATTTCACTAGAGATGTTTTCAGATTTACGATTCCCAACTCTGAAACGAAATATTTTTTATTAGTCATAAAAAGTCTATATAACATAATTAATTCTCTATGCATTTTCTTTTCAGTGTTTCTCAGTAACAACTGTTTAAATTTAAAATTCGTATTTTATTTTAAAATATTGTTAAATATTAAACAAGCATTGTTTAAGGTAATTAATTATATATTATTACTAAATAGATTAGAGAGAGTAATTGAAAGATAATAATAAGATGCGTTATATGCTGTTTAATATCCTTTTTAATATTAGCGTTTTTGAATTTGTTGTAAATAATGTACATTTTAAAAATGCAAAAATTTGTGAGTTTTGTCTTTGAATTGATAGCTATTTATGTTATAAATGCTTCTTGTTTATGAAATATTTCAGTTGGTTTATAACAACTTAAAAATATTATATTTGTTCAATTGTTCTTGAAGAGACGCCTTTGAAGAATTTAAGCTTTTTTATGTGAATCAATATTTGTTTTCAAGAATCAACTTATGTATATATATATATATGGTAGGTAAATTCTGTAATTGTCACTGAAGCTATACAAAACTTATTGTATACTACTCAAATGAGAATTAATCAACGTTCTAACTAATTTAATTAATCAGCATAGTTAAATTATCTTGTAAAGCTACTTTTTGATAACATTATGTGATTTTCTCAGAATAAGACAGATGATGCTTTTGAGAGCATGCGTTTTGTATACTATTCAAATATTCTTTAGTTTATAGCTGTTTAAGAACTGTTAAGTAGCCATAAACTAACTATTTCACCAAGGAAATGAGCCTGTAAAATAATTAATATGTATAATTTTTGAGGGTTTCGTAAAACAGTTGATCGATTCGTATAAATTATGATTACGAATATTTCTGTGACTAAAGGAAAAATGAAAATATTTTAAAAATTCGTTCTCACTTACATTCTGACTTCACCGTTAGAGTGCTCCGGATGCTTATCCAATTATACATATCACTTGGCTTGATAATGTAGATGTGTGTGTTATTCACATTCATTGAGTGCTTTAATTAAAGCTTGATTAATATAAAATGGATTGAATACTTTGAAGGCGACAGTGCTTTTCAAAATAAAAACTGATAGCAACTGAGAAAGAGTCTGAAAGGGATTCTAGTAATCTTAAAAACACATTAATATTTAAATTACATTTGTGTGATTAATGTTTTTGCTTATAGTTCAATATCTGATATAAAATGTTTTTATTTATTTCATAATTTTTTGTTCTAAATAGTTTAATTAATTATTTTATTTATATTCTAAATATTTTCGTGTCTTTTCGCTTACTTGTATTTTTCATTTGTTATTTGTCAATGAAGTGATTACGTAGTGTTGTAGGAGTTTTAAAAATTAACCGAGACTTTGACATCTCTTAGCCATGATGTTTTTCGAATTAAATGACTTTAGAATAACAACAACAACAAAAACGATGAAGGAAATTTAGTTTAATTTTTTCCATCGTTTTTTTTGTTGTTATTCTAAAATCAGCCGCCGACTTTCTCTGTCTCTGATTATAAAAATAAAATAAAGTAAAATATCATCGAGCTGAATATTTAATATTCAAGATAGGCAAAAATAAAAAAGAGGGAGGAAAACCTTCCGGGCATTCAATGTATTTTAAAGATGGATTATGTAAAAATGCAAAAAAAGAAGGGAAAGGCTCTTTATTCTTTAATGGGTGAATTTGCATATGTTTTGATATATATGATTTTTATTCTTAGAATTTTTTCTTATCCTAATTATCTGAAGCATAATTTTATTAATAGAAAATAATAAGACTAAGTGAATTTATTATTTTTTTATCTTTAAAATTTTGCACTTTCTTTTTTATTATCTCGTAATTTTTTAAAACAATTTAATATATTTAATCAATCTATCATGTTTTAACAAAGTTTTATAAAACTAGTTTTTGAACTTAATACTTTTGTTATTTTAATTTAAAAGGATCTATTTTTAAAAATCGCTTTTACTAGTTTAAAGAAAGGAAAGTGATCACTTACAATATTTTTTTCTGCTTTGGAATACTATGCGATAAGTGTATCACAAGTTAATGATTATAAACTAACAATATTTATTTAAACGATTATAAACTAATTAAATTTAATGCTTTTCTGAAGGGATAGAAAGCAGGATTTTCATTTGGAAGACTGTTTCACTGTGATATAGCTAGATATCCAAAGACCCTGGTATAAAAACGAAATGAGGGACCTATCTTGGTTGGGATTTATCAAGTAAAAATGAAAAATATACGAATATTTTAAATATACAAAGCTGCGATAACATCAGCTTTTTATCATACTCTGCAGAACATAGGAAAGCAAAGTTTCATGTTAGCTTTTATGTATATATGAGTTTTCTTGTGTCAGCTTTAGGGATCGCCCAGATTTGATTGGACTCTACGAAGCTGTGAATTGTTTAGGATCAGTCACGCGCGGAACCGAAGGATGCATCGGCGTAACTTACACCCTCTCAATCCTAGCATTGCGCGGGGGAGGGGGGCGGCAGGGACTCTAGGGCTCAAAGTTTTACTGACGCTATTTGGGTATTTGGGCTTGAGGCCCAAAACCTGAATTTGCAGGAGGACCCTAATATTCTCCGTTACGTTACTGGGAGGATGAGAAGTAACGTAATAAATAATAAAAAATTAAACAGTAACGAATAAGATTACAAATTATAACATACGTATTAAGAAATAAAACGGTGTAGATAAAATAAGAGGTTTATTATACGAAGGTCGGACTTGCCTAATAACAATGTAAAGAATTTTAGGGCAATTCCTTAAAAACTCTAAATTATTTTCAACCGAGTTGCCATCATGGCATAGTTGTGTTGCAACCTTTTATATTTATATTTTTTCAATGTGGAAGAAGTTTTCGTAACTTGCTTTTAGGTCAGAATCCAAGGGCCCCCTGAGCGTGAGGGCTCCGGGAATCGGCATCGCCTAGCTCAGTGGTCGGCAAACCACGGCTCGCGAGCCGCATGCGGCTCTTTGACTCCTCGGGTACGGCTTTTCTGCGAAAAATTACCGTCGTAGTCGTAGTTTTGTTGTTAGTCAGTGAGTGAGTGAATGAGTGAGTGAATATTAACGTCGCACTGATTAGCAACACGAGGGCTTTTGGCGACGGTCCGCGTAATTTTGAACCATGGTCAAGTGACGTGGACGACACCTGAGCTGGCACCCCCTGTCCTAACTACCACACCACACCAACGGGAGGACGTTTGATTGTTGTTAGTCAGGAGATTGCTCAGAGAGGAAAGCCATATACGGACGGAGCCTATATGAAGAGTTGTTTTATAAGTACATCCAAAGAGCTTTTTCGAGATTTCAAGAATAAAGCAGACTTTAAAAAAAAATTCCGAACGATGCCTTTGTCTGCTAAAACAGTTGAAGATAGAACAGTAGATATGTCTATAAACGTAACAAGCCAACAAATTGAGGATCTCAAATTGGCTTCCACTTTATCAATAGCAGTTGACGAGTCTTGTGATTTAAATGACAAGTTTCTCTTTTTGGGTGATTTACTATACTACAGGCCCTAAAGAGGAACTTTTGGGATTATTACCACTCAAAGGACATACACGTGGAATGAATACAGCAAATGTTGTCATTGAGTGCTTCTAAACACATCAAATTCCATTAGAGAAAATTGTCTCGATTTCAACGGATGGAGCGAAGAGTATGACAGGTGAAAGAAATAGTTTTATTGCTATTTTGAAGGAAAAAAATTAATCACTAGATACTTACTTACCATTGTATTATTCATCAAGAAACACTATACGCGCAGACATTTCCTGAAGCGATTTGCAAAGTAATGGAATTGGTGATTAAGATTATCAACTCTATTGTAGCTAAAGCTCTTTGCCATCGCCAATTTAAGTAATTTCTAATCGAGGTAGAAAGTGAATATGCTGATCTTCTGCTGCATAACGAGTTTTGTTGACTATCGAGAGGAAACGTTTTAAAACGTTTTGCTTCACTGTTTATTGAAATTGAAGCATTTCTTCTTCAGGAGTGTGCAAAGCTAACGAATGATCTGTGGATCCAGAAATTTTATTTTATGGCGGATATTACTTCTGATTTAAATCATCTTAATCGTAAGTTACAAGGAAAAGGAAACACAATTTTTTCGATGTTAGAAGTAATTTCACTCGAAAACTAATTGTCGCTTTTGCTGAAGATTTTGAAAGAGAAACCTCAATTCACTTTCCATGTCTATTAAAATATTGTCGAAAAAGTAAATCTAATATAGACATTTTCTATTTCAAACCAACACTAATAAATATGAAGGAAGCTTTTCTTAGCAGGTTCATAGACTTTTGAAACAGCAAAGTGACGCTAGCTTTTGTAATAAAACCTCTGAATGCCACAGTAACAGAACTTAGTTTCCCACCCATTAATATTGATATTGACAGCTTTGAAATGCAGTTGCTAGATTTAAAAAGTAAAGAATTATGGAGCTCACAATTTGAGCGTCTTTGGATAGATTTAGAGCTATTGGTGAGAAACAAATGGGAACTAAGTTTACAACACAAGTGGTCTGCTTTAAAAAATCTGGAGAAGGAAGATATGTCGATTTTCAACACTTGGAATATATAGTAATCCTGACTCACATACGATCAACTGAAAAAACTAGCGTTTGCTGTTATTTCCTTATTTGGGTCTACATATTCATGTGAACAATCATTTTCAAGCATGAACAATATCATGAGTAAATTAAGAAATCGACTTATCGATGAGAACTTGGAATCGTGCCTCAAATTAAAAACTACTCATACAAATGTGACTTGCCCTTACTTTCCAAGGAAATGCAAGGCCAATGTTCACATTAGTGGAGTGTTTGTAGTTATTTTTAAGAATACCTTTTATATTATTTTACTAGTTATATTTTTAAATAAATATTATTATCTTTAAGTATGTACCAAGTTTTATTTAATTTACTGCTAGTAAAACTAAGACATATTTGGCAAAGGAATATCGAGAGTGTACTTTTTTAATCCTAATTATTTCCGTAATAATGTCTCCGACTAAAACAAAGCATGTGTTAAAAAAATGGCTCTTTGAATAAATTTCAATTGCGTATTATTTATATTTGGCTCTTTTGGATGACAAGGTTGCCGACCACTGGCCTAGTTCATTGGTAGCTACGCCATTGCTATTTCATGAAGTGTTAGAGATGTGAAATAATTGAAAAATTTCTAGGTTACAATTCAATTTTTGCTGTGTAGCTTTATTTGGTTTAAAATAGCTCTCGTGAAGATATATATGTCCTGATATTTTAATAAACAGAATTGGAAAACAATAATTTAAATAGAGGTTTATTAAAATTTCTTTTCCAACCACAACATTTTATTTCTTTAAAAGTTTGAAGCATTAATTTAATATTAAGATATGTGTGAGTTTTCCTTTCCAATAATTAAGGTACTTTTGGGATACATTCTATGAAATTCTAGATTTAGGCTAGTCTTAGGAATCGGGAAAGATACATATGTAACGATAGAATGTTTACTTAGAATTTAGCTAATTGTTAATTAACTGAGACCGTAACTTAAATTTCCGAGATTCTTTAACAGTGATATCATTTGTGTTCAGCTCCGATGACAATTATGGAAATTATTAAGAGTATCTCACACACATTCATTAGTAACTAATTACTGTAACATAAAAAAAACATTTGATAAGAACAACAACATTGTTTGAACAACATTTAATGATAAGATGATAAACAATGGCTAAGGATTAAAATTAATTGTACAATGAAAATTACTAAAAAAGTTAAAAGCATAATTATCACAATAAAAATCTGAATATACATTGAAGCATTTTTGTGATATAATAGGAATAATTAACAAATTTAAAATAAGTTGCTAGCGCTTTTCTACAATTAAAATATAGCGATAATGTAATGATAGTATAATTATATTTTGTACGGTTTCGTCAAAAAGTGTAAAAAGTAATTAAAAGTTTTTTTGAACGAAATTAAGATTATTTCTCTTTCAGAACTATGCGTTGTGTTGATTTAATTTCATTACATAATAAGCCATATTAAAGCAAACCCGTATAAACCTGATAATGTTCGAAGATGAACTATAAATGAAACCCAAAGGAAAAAGAAAGGAAATATAACCCTTACTTAGCGATTTTTCAAATGAGACTGATTCACTTGTATGTATAAGAAAAACAAATCCATATTGGAGTTAGGTGATTGGTGAGAAGTTTGTGAGAGTTTTCTACCTTCATAAAATAGCTTAATCAAGATAATGACACGAGCCAATTCCATTGACTGTCATCCAAGTAAACTACCATTAGAAATCGTTCGTATTAAATAGTCCAGCTTCACTCCGATTTCCATTGCAGTCAAGAATAGAGCTTTAGCAAATCCTATTCTCTCACCTTAGAATTACAATAAAAACAATAAAAATAACGCACTGCACAATTCAGGATTTAATTGGAATTTATATTGCATAGAGGCGTTCATAGGAATTCTATGGATAGGAATAGGTATTCTACTGAATTCTATGGAATTCTATTTAATTAAATAGGAATTCTATTTAATTATATAGGAATTCTATGTATACCTATAAGCAAAATGTACAAAAATATTTGATATTTAATGTGTGATGCTTTAAAATTTGTACATTTTTTAAACACATTAGCGAGGATTAATAAAATATTTAATTTACGACACTTAGTGTGTGAGATAAATGATTCATTCGAAGTTTGAGAAAAACGGTAATTTTTAGATTTCAATTCATAGAGGATTATCTGAAGTATTTAAAAGGGCATTGTGGTATTTGAATAGCACTTTGTTGTTCTATGCTATACAGTGATATGAGGTACTGAAGACTTCGATAATTTTGGGCCCTGAACGAATGACATTATTATTTGAGTCAGAGTTTGCGCATCAAATTTCCACGTAAAGCTGTTAGAGTATAAAAAACTGTATTAAATGAAAGTTTAATAGCTCTTTATTTATTATGTTGAATTTTTTTTGTTTGAATCGATTCTTACAGTTTTCCGTTACTAAGTCATGCAGTATCAGTTGTTCACGGTCACGAATGTGTGACTGATATGTCATGAGTTCGCATACTAGTGTCTCTGAAGAACCGCCGTGTAGAGGGGCTTATGCGCATTAAATAAGCCATGGCTCAAAGTCGTCCTGTTGGCGTAGTGTGGTCATTTGGAAATAGGGATGTCAGTTTAGTTGTCATTTTCGTAAGGTTAATTTCCTGTTGTTTTTTTATAGCAAAAAGAAAAAAAGAAGATATTTCCAATAAAATTCAATAATTTCTCTCTTTATTTATTTATTTATTTTTCACTGCTACTTTCTTCCTTTATGTTTCTTAAAAAAAATGGGGAAAGAGATATTGAAAAAAGTAATCCCCCTTCCGGTGCTGTGAATCATTTCCTTTTCTTTAAACTGAAGGACCAAATGGGGGGGGGGTGGGGTGGGGTGGAGATATCAACAAGAAGTGTTGACATCAACTGAAAATTTGATTCTAAAGAATTTTTTTTTTAAATATTATTATTATTTATACTTTCTGCTTTTTTTTCTTTCTTTATTTTTGATCTTTATGGTGCATTTGTGTTGTATAATTTTATTATTTCTTTTGTATTTGTAAAAAAAGTTGTAATTGTTTAAAATGTAAACTCTGATTTCTTACAATAAAGACTGGACGTGAGGGTAGTTGCTACTCGAGGGTCAGTTGTAGCTCTAAACCCTCTTCGGGTGAGCTCGGTTCCTTTGGGCATTCATCATCTTCATCATCACTTAACCGGTGGCCACGGTAGCTTAGTGGTCAAGGTAACGGGTTCGTTCCCGGCGCGTCATGAGTTAGAACATTGTTCCGCTAAGACCCTCCACGTAGGGGGTGAGGTGAAGATGCACTTTAAATCTGTCAATGCTCAAACGTCCTCCCATTGGTGAGGTGTGGAAGTTAGGAGAGGGGTGCCAGCTCAGGTATCCTCCTCGTCGCTTGACAATGGCTCAAATTTACGAGGTCCGTTGCCAAAAGCCCCCGAGTAGCTGACCAGTACGTCGAAAAATATTCATATCCTTAAATACGTAAGGCTTCTTTCGCGTAACGTTAAAGAATAAAAAGCAAAATAGGAACAATTTTTCAGTTAAAGAAATGTTGTGATATAAGAGCTATTTTGTATATCAAAACGAGAGATATCTCTTATACATATAATTATAACATTATTCATTTGTCTTTGAATTTATTTTTCACCCCTGTACTAAAAAATGTTCCATCTTTTGTCTCCAATATGTTTTCTTTGTAGGACTTCGGAAGTTGAAGTAAAAATCTGTAATTTTACAGAATAAAATTTAATTTTAAAGGAACAGTATACAGCAAAAGAATGAATGGGTTACACGTCAGAAATTCATATGAATAACGAATGATTTTTCTGTATGAAAATACTTTCTTAGATTGTATTTGGCTTATTGACATATAGTGCGTACAGAATTAATAAAAAAAAATAAGATTAATATTACAAGAAAGTAACAAAGGAATTTGATACCTGTCTCAGAGGAAAGATTAAAAGCAAATGAAACAATATCTTTTTCAAACATTTTCCAAGAAAATTGACTTACACTAGCTTAATACAAAGACAAAGTTAGTAACACTTAAGTGTATAATGCAAAACAAGGTAACGGCCGAAATATTGTTGCAATAATATACGCAGTATTCTATTTTAATCATTTTACTTCAGAAATGGAGAAACCACAATTATATTTTCCGACTACCGTATGGTTTATTCCCATTAATATTTTAATGTTCTTAATGTATATGGTGTCCGGAAAGTATCACTTCCACTTTTGAAATTTAATTAAAAATAAACAGATAAAGATTTTCACCTACGGTTTCTTATGTTCTATAAAGAAAAGATTTAAGTTTTTGTTAATGAAATGCAAATTGGATTGGGCAACTTCTTCGTTTTTCAACAGTCTCGCTTCAAAATGGCTTCACCGCAAGAACAAGCGCAAGTTGCAGCATGGTTTATCGAATTTAAATCTGCAACACACACTTGTACGGTGTAAATGGGTCTCCACCACACAAGAGTTTGGAAGTGAAAAAAAGTTCCCCGGGAGATGGATGGAAAAAGGAAATCCAACAAGGTGGCCACCTAGATATCTAGACATAACACCTTTGGATTTCTTCTTATGGGGATACGTGAAAAACAATTTTTGTGAATCTTCAATTAGTGACACTTATGAAATGAAAAGTCGAATTATAGTGGTCACACTCAGAATGCTGATTCTCAATGCTTCATAGAAAATTTCCTATAGACTGCCTGTAATGCATGCAATTAGTGGTGCTCACATTGAAATCGTGCAATAAAGTATTGTAATAAAAAACTTTATAGAACAAAAAACCGTAAGTGAAATATCTTTATTTATTTATTTTTGAAATTAAATATTTGAAAATGTAGTCATACTTTTCAGATAACCGGTATCTTACGACAAATGACAATCATATGAATTTGGTAATATCTGGGAAAAAAGTAGCATATATTAATAGTTTTTTTAAGTCCGAATGTGTATTGATGACGTCTATAAATAAACTCCCTTACAATTATTTGAATTTTACCCAAGGAAATCTAAAACGTACAAGTCCGCATTCAAGTTTTTCTTCACAATAGTTTGACGTTAATAGATAATCTATTTGTAAAACTCAGAATTGGTATAATCAAATTAAAAATTTTTTGACTGACGAAGAAATTTTTAGAAAAATTATTGGCTGTTAGAGTAGACTAGATTGACTGTGTATGACAAGAAGTCTTAAAGGTAAATGTTGTTTCATCTTCAAAATTTTTAAGCCTTAAAATTCAATGAATATAACTATGTTGAAAAATGATACAATATGAATTTAAATGATTAAATTCTCTTAACTCGTTTATTTTTATCAAAAGAATTTATATCTGAACGTATTTTATAGTATAAATTTGAATGTAAATGACTGAATAAATAAATTTCTGGGTATGCTTTGATTATATATTTGAGAAATAATATGCGAATCCATTTGCCTTAAATGCCAGAATTTCTTTTAAATAATCAGAGTTCTGCATTCCACTAAGACAACAAATAATGTGTAAGACGTAATTTATCTTAAAGATGTAGTTAATGTTTTGATAGATGAATTTTGTTTGTGACTAGACAGTGACTATGTGAAAGAATCAATATATAAGGTAGATAAAATAATAAATAGGAAATACAGAAAGAGATAAAAGTAAAAATACTGAAATCCTGAACAATAAAAATGTAAGAGTATAGTAAGAAATACTGATGAAATAATGATTTCAAAAAATATATATTTGATATAAAGTTTTAAATCATTAATTTGGTCTGAAAAGAGACTTCCTTCCTTATTTAAGAATAATTTCTTCTAAATAGGATAAGAAAATTCAAATAACTTCTTGTATTTCATATTTAAATGATTTACAGGACCTTTAGTATTTTGGATTGGATCACATTTTAGTCCACAGTTTACTTTTGAACCTTTGTGCCGAAGATGGGCGATAAGTTCGTTGAGCTAACTACACTTCTTTTGCGTTACGACAAGAGACTGTTATTAGTGAACCCTTTGTAGCTACTATTAGTTATTACCACTTCTGTTATCTTTGGCAACTTTGCTAACTATATAACAGCGGTAATTAAGCCATTTGCATCTTTTTCACGCTTGATTGCACATCTCTTATTTCGTACCAGTACCGGTAGGCTATTCAAAATGAGTCGAATGTGAGGCTTAACGGTTTATTTTCTTAACGATTTGGAAGCAAGGGCAAAATAAAATAATTGAATGGTGTAAGAAAAAAGGTTTGATGAAAAGTACGAATATCCGAAATGTGGTAATTTTATGCTGTTGTGAGAAAGGAAGCAGATATAGAATGATTTTGCTAAGAGTTGTCGTTCGAATAGAGGACAGAATCTGCACGATACGTGCAAGAGCATAAGAAAGGGTAGTAAGAGTTAAAGAGTTAGTAAGAGTCCTTTGAGTTTGTGTTAAATTTTGAATGTGGCGTGATATTAGTTTGGAAGGGTAATGAATGAGTTTGCTGTGAATGAATTGCATATTAATAAGAATAATATAGTTGACTTTTTTTTGTGTATCGCCAGATTTGCATGTTTGCTGTGGTGAATTAAAGTATGTGGTGGGAAAAGTGTGACTGCGGATATTGATGAAAGTAATTTTGGGAAAATGAAGTATGCAAGAGGAAAGCCAGTTAATATCTTTGCGTACCAGACTGCGCTTTCTAGTATCCCGAGAAATCTGGGATTTCTTGCGATATTGACCTAGACGTTGCGAAGTACGTTTCATTTTTCTTTTTGACACTGACTAAAGTGCACATTCGCTCGTGTTTCGTTTCACTTTCTGAAGTTTGTAGAACTATTTTTGTTGTTTATTTTTACTTTTTCTTGCCAATACGGCATCATATTTGGATTTCAACGAAAGTGATACTCATTGAGAATATTTGCCGAAAATCGATGAATATGACAATGCCTCTGATATGGATATATTTGTGATGCAGAAGATAAAGAAATGGAACAAAAATGATAGTACACTTATGTAAAGTAAGTGGAAAAGCTTTTGTTCCAAGGAGCATTTGGAGCAATTTCCTAAAGATTTGTAATTTTAATTCTAATTTTTCTATTTTTTCAAATTCTTGTAACCCAGACATTTTGTAATTGAACTTTTGTACTTTTATACAATTTCAATTAAAAAAATCTACTTTATAATGTTCCTTTTACTGGTTACACTGTTTGTACATCTAAATAAGCCATGTATCCACATGAGGTTACAAAAGGATTTTGCCTTATACATAGCATGTATCCACTAGTGGTTATATGGTGCTTAAGAGTTTAACAGCAGTTGAGTGTTTGGAAAAATTTAAAGAAAATCCAATAAATGTTTTTCTTTTTTAATGGTTTAAAGAACGAACGAAAAAAGAAGAGTTTTTAAATGTTATCAAGGAGTGAAGATTGCAAAGGTGCATAATAGTTTTTAACTGTTAGAAGGCCTTTCTTACTACAGGTATGATCCTTCAAATGTCAACCACACAGTCTGAATTTAAGGATTCTGAAACCGATGATCACGCAAACAGCATCGAAGGGATGCGGTCTGTAATAAATCATTTTATAGAAAATCACGCTACCCACTTTGAAGGGCATTTCAATCATAATATCTTGCAGAATATATGTGGGGGGGGGCGCATCCGAGGAATCATTCGGTAGATGATGACATCTTCAGGGAGTTCCTCCGCACGATCGTCACATTGCAACCTCCGGTGGAAAAGAATGTTCCTTCGTATATATATATATATATAATCCTATAAGTTTTCCATTTTTTTTCCTCCTCAGTGCTTTTAATATCCTCTTTTTATAAGCTAAATTTTACACGATTTTGCTCTTAAAGTCATAAAATTTTCTATTTTTATTCTTTGGACATGAAACCGTGTTTTAATCTGGTTTCAACTTTGAAAAACCCGCAATAGCGCTCTATTTGTGCGCTTTCTCAAAAAATTGCCTCTAAGGTAAAATCTCAAATAGGACTTTTGCCGTATTTTTTCAAATGAAAAAAAGAGAAAAAATATTCTATAGTTTCCTAATATAGATTTCACATGCTTATTAGAAACTTATTCTCAAATATCTGGAGCGCAGAATTTTTCAAAAGTTTGTTTGACATTTCGATTATAAAGATATTTATATCTAAAACTATATATAGTTTAATTAGTAAAAGACTATTTGAGAAACTCTTAACATTTTTTTTGTCTAAAACATATCCTATTTTCTAATTGGTTTCAGAAATGAAATAGAGTTTTACTATTCTCTCATATCTTTATTGTTCAAGATTTAAGGACGTTACAGGTTACGAAAGTTTGAAGATTTCTCCATTTTAGAGGGTTGAAGGTCTTTATAATGAGGCACGTAGAAAGACTTTGCTTGTTAAAGAATACTCTTAAAGACAAGTAAAAATAAATTCAATTTTTGAAAATATTTCTCGGATTAGATATTTTCAGCCCTCAGAAACAGGTGCAGGGGAGCAGAATACCCGCAATTCGTTCTAAAAACGAATTATATTTTTAAACTGATAAAAATGTACAAAATAATTGCTTTTTCTCATAATGTTACAAAACCTTAAATTTCATTTTACCCATTAAAGAGTAAGTTTATAATTTAATATTTAGTTATTTTGAAGTACAATAAAGTATTATTTATTTTAGTATAAAGTAATGCCTTGAGTTTCTAGAAATTTTTATCTAACTGAAAAAAAATGGAAATATGTGATCTTTAAGTGGCTAAATTTTCATTTAATATCCTTGCGTATTTATATTTATAAAATACCATATAAAATAAGTGATTAAATACTTTTGTCCTCCGATAAATTTTCATATAAAACTGAACAAAAAGAATAAGAAATAAATTAAAGAAATTCAGGGATTTTTCGTATTACACTTTGCAAGTTAGTTGAAAATTTGTAATTTACTTGGTAATTATGTGATACATTCTTTAATTTTACTATCTTTTACGTACAAAAAGGAAATTTCATTACTAATGCTGATTTAATAGAATGTATTCTTATTTTTTGTTTCAAAAATTTAATTTTATATAATCATCTAGCCAAAAGTTCATATATTTCCTCTGCTTGGGCAATATTGGTTAATTTCCTGAGTCTAATATTTTCAATCTTGTCACAAAACAACAGACAACAAGGCTTTACAAATATTACATGCTCTTTGTACGTAGCACGATCCAAAAATTCGGGGATTCCGGTCATTGCTGACGACGAAAGCAAGTACCTAAAATTAAACCCCCTGAAAGGGATTCACCCCAAACTCCCCTTCCTGGCCAAGTTGGTTTAGTCCATGCCATGTGACCAAATCGCACGAGCAGCTGTTATTTTCCGAATCTAGTTAACTTTGTTCCGCGATCTAAGAAAGATGACCTTTTTTCAATAGCGTTGAACAATAAATTCTGACAACGCTTAGGTAAAACACCAATGGAGACTTTGAAAATGCTAAGTAAGGTGTGTGGTGAATCTACCATGGCAAGATCTAAGTTTTACGGATGGCATCGGTGTTTTAAAGAGGGTTATCCATCGAATACGACGAACGCGTTAGACGACCTTTAACTTCACGGAATGTGGCAAGTGTTGCGTTGGTGTCTGAATATGTTCGAAAAGATCGTCGCAAAATACTTGAACAAAGCGCTGAGGCCACACACTTCTCGAAGACGTCATTTGAGAGAATTCATTCGTCGTAAACGACCTCACTTCTGGTAGAGCGACGACTGGTATCTTCTGCATGACAACGCAACAGAACATCGATCCCAGTTGGTAAAAGAGCTCCTCACCAAAACTCGCACTGACGTGCTTCCATATCCTCCTTATTCACCAGACTTAGCCCCCAGGGACATTTGAGTGCTCCTATCATTGTAAAATAAATTTACAGGAATATCGTTCTGTGTCATCAGATGAAGTGAAAGTAGCATCGTAGGAGGCCTCATGGGAGGTTGCGAAAAATGGCTTCCAGAAGTTATACGAACGCTGGCAGAAGTGTATCGTCGCCCAATGGGAGTACTTTGAAGGTGGATGCACTTCACTGCAGTGAACTATTCAGGGTAAGGTTTTCTACACCTTGTCCTCGAACTTTTGGATCACACACACATACTACGTATTGAGCAAAATTTAATTAAAAACTTATTAAAGAATTTCAGAAAGTCAAAACGCGATGAATTTTATCCCTTAATTTGTAACAGCTTTAGTACACACACAGAGTAAAAATCATTGTATAAATCCTACCATATTCTATTAATCAGCAACATGAAACCTTTTCTGAAATTTATAATATCACACACACACACACACACACACACACACACACACACACACACACACACCACACACACACACACACACACACACACACACCACACACACACACACACACACACACACACACACCACACACGCACACCACACGCACACACACACACACGCACACGCACACACACGCGCACGCACACGCACGCACACACACACGCACGCACGCACACGCACGCACACACGCACGCGCACGCACACACGCACCCACGCACACACGCACGCACGCACACACGCGCACGCCACACACGCACCACACCACACACACACACACACACACACACACACACACACACACACACACACACACACACACACACACACACACACACACACACACACACACACACATTTATTGATAATTCTTTCTTTTTCCAGAGCATTTAATAACGTTCATTTACTTATTAAAATATTTCATGATTTAGAACATATAATGTTATCCTTATTTTAACTACTTTAATGATATCGTTACTGAAGTCTTTTCATTTCACCTATCTAATATTTTTCGAAAAGTTTTTGATTACATAATTACTAGTAAGAATTATGAAACATAATGATTTAATTACTTCTAAACTAAGTTTGACTGAAATCTGTCAAGAAGAAACAAGGAAATTGACCTAGATCCAACTTTTATCTTTAAAAAAGTGATAGTTATATTACACTAAAGAGATGCATTGTAGTTTTATCTTTCTTCTTCTATACAGTAAACTTGTTATTATAATTTGCGTAAATAACATAATATTCACTGTATGCATGATTACAGACGAATTTACAAACCATTCAAAAACACTTTTCCAAAAACGAAATCTTTCACATTCCTTTGTATTGCCTCAACAAGTCAATAATGAAATTCTCTGTGCTTGTAAGTTTTAATTGCTTTTTCGTAGGTGATCTCTATTTTACCTTCTTACCCTTTATAAATCGCTCTTAGTATCACCAAATCCATCATAATATTCAAGTACTAATTTTCTTTTCCAAAGTATATTCAAACCATCATATTTTTATCATTTAAATTTTAGCAATTTTATTAAATGCAAGTTGAAGTGTAAATTTCATTATTTTAATGGCAACGTTAACCTAATGGTCAAGGTAACTGACTCGCGGCTGGCGTGTCACGAGTTCGAGCCTAATACCGGTGAAGATCCGGCGTGCAGACGGGGCCAATGCACGTTAAATATGTCGAGGTTCAACGTCCTATCGTTGGTGAGGTGTGGAAGTTAGAAGAGGGGAGGGCTGGCTTAGATGTCGTCATTGTCACTTGACTATGGTTCAAAATTACGAGGTCCGTCGCCAAAGCACTTGGGTAGCTGAATAGTGGAGTGTTAATATTCATTCACTCACATTTCATCATTTAAAGAAAATATTTTCTTCTTATTAATAGAAATTTTTTTAAAAATCTAGTAATATTTTTAGATGTTTTTCTTCCTTTTTTGTATACATTTAATCACTAACTGCGTAAAAAAGCCCCAACATACAAATCAGTTATTTAAGGTATCCTACTAGGCTGAAAGAGTGATTTTTAGGTGTTTAACGCTAGGGCCATTAGAAAAAAAATATAAATATTGAGGAAGAAAGAATAATATATAAAACTAGAGAGTTTTTTAAATTGCTTTTATAGCATTTACTTTAAATAACTTATAAGAATATTTTTTTAATGTTTTTTGAAAAATGAAATGAAATTTTCAGGATAATTTGTGCATGAAAAACGGGATATCTCCAAAACAATAAGATCAATTTCAATGAAATTTACAGCGTATAAGTTATGAACCCTTTTAAAAGAAATAAAACACAGGTCTTAAGATAGTTACGTTTAATTACATTTTACAGCAGTTTCTTAGTTTAACTGTAGAACATGCTGTAATTTTGATGAAAAACCACTAACATCAAATTTAAATGATTATAAAATATTTATTTTTTAAAATATTTTTTACCCTGTGGTTTGTAACTTTTAGATGGATCAAAGAGTATATTAATGAAATTAAAATAGCCTTAAGTATAATGTATTTTTATTTATGGAGTTTTTCTTAAATTTGAAAATTTTGCTAAAATTTAAAATAAAATAATATTTTTCTAAACCAAAGGGGGAGGATACATATTATTTATGTAATAATTATGTCTTCTTAAGCCTAATTATGTTATAAAATTCTTCTGAAAATCAATTTTTGAAATATTGGTTTCTGAACCTAGTCGGATTCCTTAAAAAATAAATACACTCATGTCCATAAATTAAGGATAATTCAGAATCACACAGAAATTGAACTCTAAAATAAAAATTTCACCTGTAGAATTATCACAAACATCTTGAAGAAAAATATGCAAATTACAGGAAACCACCAGATGGCGCGGATAGTACGTCACAATGACGAGAGTGTAAGAGAGGGGTATATAAGAAATGGTGGCAAAGAAGTAAAACTGTTCACAAGCGCTTTAAAAGCCTTTCAGTGCAAAAACCGCATAGTTATAGCACAAAGGAAGCATTTGGATGATTTTTTACGTGGTAGAATTATCGGACGACTGGAATGTGGACGTACCAGCTGGAAGTATCCGAGGAACTTGGAATCACAAAGAGTGTCATCTCCAGGCTTTGGCAACGATTCCAAGATGATGGTAATGTGAGTAGATGTTACAGCACAGGTCGCCCCGAGTTACAATGCCGAATGAGGACCGGTATTTGGCAGTTACTGCCAAAAGAAACAGACGGAGCACAGCATCAGACCTATCTCGTCAGCTCTCTTCAGCTACCGGTACCACAGTTTCAAGGCAGACCGTGTACAGACGCTTAGGGCACATTGGTCTATAGGCTCGTAGGCCTGTCAGATGTGTTCCCCTTACCGCAACTCACTGTCGCCTGCGATTAACCTGGAGTAGAGAGCATGCATTGTGGACCCCTCAACAGTGGTCTTGTGTGATGTTTTCCGACGAGTCCAGGTTTAGTTTGCAGTCTGATTCTCGCCGGACTTTCATATGGAGAGTGCCAGGTACCCGTTACCACCAAGACAACACCATTTAACGACACCGTTACGGTGGTACAGGATGGCTCGTTTGGGGAGGAATTATTCTTGGTTCCAGAACTGACCTGCATGTTCAGAGAGTAACGATGGCAGGCCACATCTATCGGGATGTCATTCTGGAACAACATGTACGTTTGTTTCGGGGCGCCATGGGTGCTGAATTTCTGTTTATGGATGACAACGCCCGTCCTCACCGTGCAAATATTGTAGACGAATGCCTTTAATCGGAGGATATCACCCGTATGGATTGGCCAGCATACTCACCGGACTTGAATCCAATAGAGCATGTGTGGGTTATGCTTGGCCGACGAATTGCAGCCCGTCAACCCCCTCCCACCTGTCTACCGGAACTTCGGAGGGCATTGCTTGATGAGTGGTGTAATATTCCCCAAGATCAGATGGATAATTTGATACTCAGCATACGTAGGAGTTGTAAGGTCTGTATTGTATCGTCCGAGAGACATACTCTGTATTAACCATCATACTAACCATGTTATACTGTTTTTTGTAAATAGGTTCTTTTTTGAAATTTGCTCCAGGGAGTAAAAATCGCAATTTTTATTAATTATGTCAAACATATAGCATCTTTTTTGCTCTTTACCTTTTGTTTAATAAATAGACTTTACAAATAAGTCAAATTTGTTTTGCTTCTGTCTCTTTCTTTGCCTGAACTTCACTATCCTTAATTTATGGACATGAGTGTATTTTGCATTACTTTTCTTAGTCGAGAGAGAGAGAGGAAATAACGAAATTATTTGCCTAAGTGTTTTAGAAAAAGATTAAAAAAGAAGTAAAAATATTTCTGTTGATAAAATTTTTGAAGAAATTATGTTAAATATGGCCATGTTTGGGACAACCCTAAGGGCCCTTGTGTTAGGAGATTTTAATTTAACGCTATCCATTTAATAGAAAAAGGTACGGTTTTTTTTTCTGTAATGTGAAAACGTTTAAATCTCTCTCTCGTTTCACAAGAACTTTAGATTTATTAAATATAATAAATCTTATAATTGGAAGGGTCTTTCCATCGTTTCCACCCCCCATTTTAAATTATTCTAAAAAACGAATTCTCACTCTCTTTTTCCAGGAATCAAGGCGTGTTTGTTAAGTACTTTTAAATTAGCTTATTTAAAAAAAATAATATGTCTGAGATGTGGGATTTGTCTTAAAAAATTAAATGTCAGGAATGTTCTTCGGATTTTTATTGCTTATAAAACCTTAATTAGCGCCCATGAAACCTCTGATTTTTTTGCTTATGAAGACCTTGACATTTTAATGATCTTGTTAGTTTATTTAGTAGTTGAAGCATGTGATATTATTAAGGCTTTTGAAGTTAACTATTAAATTCTGAATATTTTAATGAATGCTTTCAAGGAAGTGTTTTATAATCCTTTTCAAAAGCTTCTTATTGCTGTGTTAACTGAACCTGAACCTGTAAACAGCATGATCTATTTCTATATCATATTGTTCTTTTTTTCTTATAATAATAATAAAACAATATGATTTCAAATTTTTAATGAGGGATTAACATTGGAAAATTTCTTCCGATATGATTTAATAAGTACAGTACGTTTTTAATAAAAACTAGAAAGTTTTCTGATTAAAGTAGAGGGGCTTACTAAATCGTATATGAACAAATATATTTAAAAAAATTAGAAAATGTTTATAAATGAGAGATTATATTTTTAAATGTCTACTTGTGTAAATGTTGAGTATTATTTTATTTAAAGAGCTCATTATATTCTTAGATGAAAAATGATTTTTTACTAAGCATAAATCTGAAGTAGGAGATTATCAAAGCAAAAAGCTCTAATAAGGGTTGAACACATTTTAGCTTCGATAGAATCAAGTCTGATATTTATTATTAAAAATAGATTATGTTTATTAACAAGGCAACATAATAACATTTTCTTATGTTTTTCAACAAGTGCTGAATAGAATTGTCTAATTGCAGAGGATTAGAAAATCCATTGTTTTTATTGGTGGGGCTGTATTGTTGTTTTGCTGATTTTATCCCTGTCATGGATATATATTTTCTGAAAAAGTCTACTATATAATTTCCGTACCTTATGCTCTTAAGCCCACAGTCACTCTCCTACTTATATTAGTTTAAAAAAAACGATTTAAAATTTATTTTTGGAGTTAAAATTATCTACCTAAATATCTATCGAGCTTCTCACGCATTGATTTAGTATTAAAAAGAATTATAAAATGCAGTATTTTTACGAACTATTGAATGCGCTTAAAATTACTCTAGATTTTATAACAATATAGCCAAATAGTTTTACTGAAATTGAGAATTTTTAGATAAATGTATGGAAAATTCACAAATAATTATGCGTATCATTTACATTTTGATTGAGCATGTATAAGATTTAGGTATATATGCTTACGTGTTTGATATAAATAACATTAAGGAATTAAAAAAAAAACTCTTTTTCTAAACTGTTCTTGTTCTATTTGTATAAGTAAACGTTATATAAAACATTATTCGTATATCATAGAACTCCCTGTTTAGTTTCTATATTTGAGTCTATATAAGTAACATTTAAGATAAAAAAAAACTTGAATCTTTTTATCTTTTGCGTTTCTTTCTGCGCAATCATGATCGCTAGTTTCAGTTCAAACAGCACTTATGCAGTTTGCTTTCTTTTCCTGTTTTTTCACAAGGGAATGTTACGAACACCAAAGTGAGAGATGATACGGAAAGCTACCTCCATTAATGTTTAATTTCCCCTTTTCTGGTGCATAATGCCTTCTCAGCCAAAGATTCTCTACGGAAGTGAGATACACGTCACAGTTACTACGAAAATTTAAAAATAATCCCTTTTAAAAGGAACTTTTTTCAGCTATACTGAACAAACCACTCTTTACAAAAAACAACAAACAAAAAAAAACACACACAAAAAAAAGAAGAAAGAATACATTTCATTTTTAGTTTTTGTCTCTCTTTTTTTTAATAAGGCATTTACTTTTTGTATATACATGAACGCATGTCAATAAAAATCAATAGGGGGATTGTAAACTCTCTTATTTCAAACTGGTTTTTAAAAACTTAACGAGAAAAATAATTGATTCCAGGGAAGAAACATCGAAATTCAAAATGGATGTAGAAGGAGCGAAATATTTCAGGATTTCAGCCTATTTGATCAATAAAATTTGGAACTGGATTTAGAAGCTTAAGATTAATTTTGGAAAACATACAATTTTTTCAGATGAAATAATCAAGTTAAATAAAGCATATTATACGTTAAAAAGGAATTGCGACTTTCACTTTAATGAAACATTTGATTAGAATAAAATATTTTCAGCATCCAACATCATGTTACTTCAATTAGTAGAATTAGCATTTAAGGAATTTTAAAACAAGAAATGTATAACCGTGTATTCCACACAAATTTTGTTCTATCTCACTCCAAAAGCTGAATTTAGAGAAAAAATAACTCAAACTATTTCTGCATTCTTTAAAGTTCTTGAATTTTCAAGGTATTAAAATATTGTGAAATTTATGCATAATTCTACTTACGTTTAAATCGTACTTATAACGTATACGAAGGCTGTTCAGAAAGTATCGATACTGAATTTATTCTATTTATTCCAGAAAACCCCTAGCGGAGGGACTGTGTGCATCATGCGCATGCATATTTCACCTTGTCTCACAAAATTCGGCAGGTCTGTACAGCGCGCCGTTCAGTCACACTGACTTCTTTCACGTGGAGTGTTTGCGTGCGTTCGTCGAAAAAAGAAAATGTGTGAAAACACGGATTAGCTAATCTGTATCAAGTTTTGCTTTAAGCTCCGTAAAATGGGCACCAAAACCTACGAGATGATGAAAACAACATTTGGAGATGAGGCAATGAGTCGTGCTCGGGTTTTCGAGTGGTTCCGGCGATTCAAGGAGGGTCGTCAATCAGTGAACAGTGATCCCCATTCTGGACGCCCATCCACCTCTCGCAATGAGGACAAGATTGCACAAGTGAAGGCTGTGGTGCACTCTGATAGTCGTTTAACAGTCCGAGAAATTGCACAGGAGTGTCACATTTCCGTAGGATCATGTGATGAAATTTTGAGAAAGGACTTGAACATGCGCCGAGTGTCTGCAAAGTTTTTGCCGCGTCTCCTCACTGAGGATAAGCAATTCCAACGACTGGCAACATCTCCTGATTTTTTCCTCTTTCCCAAGATCAAGAACACCTTAAAAGGACACCGGTTTCAGGACATTGAAACCATAAAACAGAATTCGACACAGCAGCTTCAGGCCATCCCAAAGTCTGAGTTCCAGAAATGTTTCGAGGACTGGAAACATCGTTGGGCCAAGTTTGTTACTGCCAATGGAGCATATTTCGAAGGAGATTGACTCAAAACCTGTTTATGTATGTATGTTTTTGCATAATAAATTCAGTCTCGATACTTTTTGAACAGCCCTCGTATTATAGTAGCTGCCAGAAAAATATGCCAACCAGATACATAATTAGTATTATTCTGTACTGAATTGAGCCTGTGACTTTAAACTAATGATACCATGTATTTCATTGAATAAGAGAGTCGTCTAATCTCAGAAAAAAATCCCGTAGTTTAAGATTTTTTAAAAAAAAGTATTTTCCGTTAGCCATACGTAAGCGATTTTAGTCTTTTAATTTTTTAGGTATTCTAACTGGATAACTTTTATATTATTAAAACCTTCAAAATCGGTGTGCGTCAGAGTCTGAGTTTTCAAAAGTTCCTAAAATTCACATTTGCTTAATGGGATACCTGAATGTATTATATTATCATGTTGTGAGTTTCTCCTCCAGGGTGACATACTTAGTAGACAATCACGTGCCGTATATAAATTTCTCTTTCCGCTCATTTTAAAAATAAAAAAAAATGGCGCAGTAAGTTTTTCTAGAACAGTTATTGAACAAGATAACAAATGAATGAAAAAAAAAGTGTTTTCTTCAGATAGGGTTATTTGAAATAAAACTATATTCTTTGGCGTTTTATTTTACAGCAATTCGATTGGAAAATAACCCACCCATTTTACCCGCTTAGCGACATTATTGCCCTCATGAGGACATGTTTGAAAATTATCGGATTTTTTAAAATTTGGCTTTTATACAGGTTTCGAATTTTCGGTACATTTTTCTGGCATTTTTAACTTATATACGGTTCAGCTAATATTCGGAAATACACGATAATTAATTTAAAGCGCTCAAGATAGAACATTTCAAACAAAAATACTTTTTTTTAAAATTTAGATTTCATTTTTTTAAAATTCAAATTTTTCAAGCATCTTTAAAAAGAGTGATACTTTTTCTATCTAGTTTTATTTTACATTCAAAGCTTCACTTCATCCAAGCATTGATAGTTTCTTTTTGAATTCAAATAATTTTTAAGTCCAAATAATGTAATTATAAACAACTCATTTACTATTTAAAATATAATACCATCCAGACTTTCGACTTAAATATTGATGAAGAAATTTATTGGGCTTGAATCAAATAATTTTTGCTTTTAAAAATACAGGTAAAAATAATGGTTTAAAACACGAGCAAATTTGTTGCTTTCTGTTCCATTGAAGTATTTTTCTACAGTTTACTGCTACGAAAAGTAGTAATGAAAATATCGTAAAAAGGAAACTGTATCAGCCTAAAAGCATAATAGTGGTTTGATGGCAGGAGATCGGGAATTCAGTCAATCATCCATGTGTGACTAACCTAAGCTCACTTCGAGTGAGAGGCAACCGAAGGAAGAGACATATCAAAAACTTAACAAATTTTATTCTAGTCAATTTCATATCCAATATGGTTGCAAAGAGCAAATGGAAGCGAGCTAGCCCTAATTAATTCACAGGTTATCTACTATGGACGTTAATAATTAGGCTCCGTATGTACCAAGATAAGCTGATAATCTAAAATATAATTCTCTCACGATTAAACTCATTTATTAACAGCATCTTATTACTATCTTCCTCCTTAAACTCCATTCTCTTAACTTTAAATAATAACCTTTATTTATTTATATATAGCTCACTATTTCTTTACAGTAAAAGGTTCTCAAATTAAACAATTTATTAACCCTTTAAGCGGTCAGTTTTTTTGCCCAAAGTGTTCCAAAAAAGGGCACATTTTTTTAATGCATAAAACTAAACACATAATACTTAACAGAATTCAAAAATGGAAGAATTTTATTTTAAGTTTTCATACTATTTTTTTTATTTTATAAAAATTTTTTATTTCATAAAATTTTTTTATTTTATAAAATTTTTTTATTATAATTTTTTTTTTATTTTATTAGTATTTCATATATCTTAAAAGAATTTTCTCATACTTGCAAAAAAATTTCATGTTCGTTCCTCTTTTTCAAGCGGTTGAGGATTTTGTGTGAGTGTATATATATATATATATATATGTACACACAATTTGAAGCATGGTGTAATATTAAGTCTTATATTGCAATGGAAACAGAGATAATATCGGCTTTTTTGGATTATGTTTTCATTTTCATTTCTTCTCAAGCAACAGATTACACATTGACTTGCCAGTTAATGTTCTTATCGAATGTTTTAAAAAATCAAAATTCTTGCTTTCAATGAAATATTCCTTCTTTTACCATAAGGAAAATAACACATGAGAAGTATTTCAGTATCATGGACATACTGTATCTCTTAAAAACACTAGTACTAATAATCTCCCTATTAGGATGAAAAATATGTGCGAATCAAAGATAGAAAGAAGAAAATATCAGTGTCCAGACGCTGTACGGGCAAACCAGTTGCGATCAGCTTTCGGTAGCCCGTACACCTTAGTTAAAAGTATTTCACTTTGAGAACTAGTAGAAGCACCAGAAGAGAACCCGTTACACATGTTAATGCAGGGCTGTAGCCAGTGTTACATAACCGTACATGCTTGATGGAATAATGGGCTAAGTCTTGCTTTCAACAAAGACTGTAGGGCTCTACTGGTGTTAAGTGGAACATAGCATCAAAGTCTTCATATAGCATGGTGTGAAAAGTTTGGAGAAGAAAAATTACTCTGCGCAATTTCTTATTTACATTACAGAACTAAACTCAAAATTTTTAGTTATCTCCTTCTCCAAGATGTAATAATAGTGCGATGGTAGTTCATCAAAAATAATTAAGATGAATCATTAGAAAAACAGTGCAAGTAATACAGTGTAAAAGGCAGAAGTGAACTAAAATGATTATTATTTTTGGAACAATTGCTCCCATGAACATAGGAAAAAATGCCAAATATTTTACTTTGCATTCTTTTAATTATTTTCATGGAAAAATACATCAGATTAACATTGCCGTTAAGATATTAATACACCAAAAAATGAAGTGATACATCTCTAAAAATAAATCAACAAATAAATATCATAAAAAGAATTTATACGCACAAAAAAAAATTACTGTTTTCACAGTTCCAATTGAATTAATCTATTCGACACAACTAGGGTTGTGATTGCTGAAAGAAGACTTGGTAGAGTAGGTAATAAAATCACTCTGACTGTAATATATGACGTTGTGATAATGAAAGACCAGCGGAAGCCATTATGTGATCAAGGATTTTCCGCGGGGATGGCAGTTTTATTTTACACTAACGACGAATAATGATTTCTCTAATATCAAAAACAGCTTACACAGGAAATCTTTTTCACATTCAAACGTGTAATTATCACACAATTTGGATCATATTAAATAGTTTTAAGTATTATGTAGATTGAAAAAAATCTTAGATGATTATTTTAAGAAAAGCCTTTTTCATCCCTTTTGTAATTTAATACGAATAATATTTATTATACCAATATGCGCAGTAAAATTTTTTGATAGAAAATGCGTACTGATTTTTAATAGTGGGCAAAAAAATATGTACTTTGTGTGTGATTCCACATATTACATTACAGTCTTAAATTAAGTAGACATTTTAATTTAATTTATTTAAATTTATTTTTAGTGAAGGCAATTGTGTTAAATTATTACTTCCATCGGTATCTTAAGCAACTGTAACTGATCAAATATTTAAATGTGCGGAATAATTTTAGATTTGATAAGACGTGATAATTAAAAAATAATAATGTTTCGTTGTATCTGCACACACACATACACTATTTTAAACAATAGCTGTTGATTTGATATATTATACTATTGAATTTGAATGTTATAATTTTAATTATTAACAAACTATGCTACTTAACCCTTTGAAGCGCGGAAAAATAATTTCGCTGAATTTTTCAAAATAAAATTATAAATGCAATGTATGAAACCTAAGAACAGAGAAAATACCTTTAAAAAAAATTAGAGTACATTCCCCCCGAGGGGGGAGATGGTTTCATAGAAGTACCACCGCGCACTTACGACATAATTCTCGGATGAACAAAAAAAAATGATTTGCGTCAGATTTGTAAGTATATTCTTTATATATTTTGTAATAAATTTACTAAAATATGCGATATTAAATATTAGAATTACTTTTTAAATATTAAATAATACAAAATATAACTATAAGCGATTAAAATCAACTGCAATAGCCAGTAAAGTTTTTTTTCCATTGTTTCTTTATTATTAAATTATTAAAACCATGCAGTAATACTGAAATAATAAACCCCTCCCCCAAATCAATGGCAAAACCCCCATAATTTATTAGTTATTTCACTGCCTGAGTCAAAGAAAAGAATAAAAGGGCTAAATCTCTCACGTGTGCGTGCTATAAGCCGGAGAAGAAACGGACAATTTTCATGTTCTAGGTGCGCAGTGGTATCAGTCTGAAACCACACGAAAATATCTTTATATAAGGCACTTCTTTTCATTATTTATCATACTAAAAATTAGTTATGCTATGAACAGCATATGCAGCAAAAATGTACATACCTTACTTTTAATTTTTGTCTATTTTTATTTGCTAAAAAAAATCTTTTTGAAAGTGGTTAAAAAAGGCTTTTAAAATGATGCATTTTTCTCACTGAAATAAGAGTTTTCTGTCTCGTGCTGACATCTAGTGTCTTTTAAAAGAGTTAAAAGATATGTTTAAGATTAATGGTTTCATTGAAATACCATTGCGCGTTTAGAGATATTTTTTAGAAAATGGTGGTTTCAGAGAGATACCACCGCGCTTTAAAGGGTTAAATAATTCCTTATGTAAGTATGTGTTGTTAAGCTTTCTTATAACATAATATAGCCATACTCTACCAGCAACTATTTATATCGTTATAACAATCCACTTACAGTTTATAACATATCAAATTTAATAATATTTAAGGAAACACATCATCCTAAAAATGACCAAAATATGTGACTTGCTATTAATTCATTTTAATTGTGGGACTTTCTTTTTAAATATGTGTGCAAAATTTTGTAGTCCTAGCTATATTATTTAGAGAGCTATTTAGCTTTTTTTTTATCAGTAAATCAAAGAGAAAACCGAAACAGGAACACTAGACGTCTGCATTTAGCTCTTTCATTTGTTTTGCAGACTTTTAAAACTTTAAATGGCCTTTTTTCAGATCTTTATTTTTCATGATAACGGTGCATTTAAAATGCTAGGAGATTTCTTTTAAATATGCAATATAAAGTTTTGAAATCTTTTAGGATTATTTTATATAATATATTTGATGATATTTCTGTGCAGGGAATAAGGATTTATATGAATAGATATTTAAAAAAAATAATCAAAGTCAGACATAGCAGTTTTTTTACTGTTTTTATAGTGCCTGACGCAAAAGAGAATAGTAAAAATAAAACTATCACTCGAAATTCCTCTCTCATGCACAGAATTATGAGGAACACTTCTAAAAATATTTGAAAAAGATTTAAAAATATTAAAGTTTATAGATGTAGTTGGAATTTTAAAATATTAAAATATATTTTTTGTAAGCAATTTAAAATTTAAAATAGTTGCTTGTTTAAAATCCCTTAACGATCGGATAATTTTGAAGAAAACGGTTCTAAAAGTGCCTAATTTTTATTCAAGAAAATTATATAAAACTAAGTACATGTTCAATATATGCATTCATTTTTAATTTCTGGATTAATTTTTAGCTTGAAATAAGAAATTTAATTTTTTAAGCAAAGCAAACATTTAGGGTTATAATCACTGAATGTTGGCTTTCGGCAATAAAGAAAAATTAAAAAAAACATGTGTTTTAAACATAAATGAATTTTATTACACTTTTGCATAATATAAATAAACATTGGTATTTTTTTTTGTGAGATAAATTTCAAAACATGAGATGTAAAGGCCAAAATCACAAACTGGACAGTAGTACCGAGTTTCCTTTCTGCATTTCTTATTGTTTTCATCTCTTTTGGAACAACAAACTTTGCATTCTCTTGATGGTTGCCACTTCTTATCAGTAGGAGGTATCTGTCTAATAAAATGTATTTTAATCAAATAGTTGAGGTTATTCTAAGAATTCGGCTGACCTCTTTTTGCAGTTGTTTCTGATATAGAATACCTTTCAATAAGTTCATCTACTAAAGATAAACGAATATCAAATGTGATTTTTTTGCCTCCGTGTTATTTTATAAATAAGGTACTAGTTCACAATATAGTTTGATCTGACAAATAAAAAAATATTTCCTTATAGTACTTCTTACCTCGTTTTCGAGCAATTCAATAATCTCCAATATATTGGTCTACAATGTCTACTGCTCCGATATTTTTACTGTAGTCAGGGACAAAAAAATATACTAAAAGTATAACCCGATTTACTTCCTGACTAACTGTATAATGTATACAATATTAAAAGAATATATTTATTTTTTAACAGTTTTTTTCCAGAATTTTTACCCATGTGTTTCTACGAAGAGCTCAGCTGAGAGAGAGAGTACTTGACCTAATATTAAAAAACCGTATAGCTAATATATATGTTTGTTGTGCTGATATTATTTAAAAATAAATAAATTATTATCGCTTAACACGTTAAAAATAATCTGGTGCTGCCATCTGGTGTATAGATTAAGAAAAAAAAACAATATTCCGGGCTTAAGAAATAGATTGTTCCAAGCTTTTATGACAAGTTACTTTTCAACACTCCAGCCCGGAAATATCACGGGCACGAGGAATAGAGAGGGAAATTTCACCCGTGAATTTGACGGAGCGAGAGGCAAGGGTTAAGAAAATATATTTATTTTTCTTCTGTAATACATATTTTATGTGTATTCATATAGGATACATGTGAACATTTTCATATAAATATTTAAATTTAAAAAAATGTGTATAGGATACCATGATTAATTAAAGATTTAAAATTAAATTAATTTTAGTTAAAATTTCAGTATTTAAATTCATTAATCATCTGATTACGTTTATTTTGTGATTGCTATTTTTATAGTGTAACTAAAACGAACTGAATGAGATATTTTTTATGCATTTTACATTGTTTTTGAAAATTTCTTTTAGTCGTGAAAGGGCCTTGTGCACAAAATTTCACCTCAATTATGCTCGGAATATTTTTCTTTACTAAGTTAAGTGCATACATATAGGGACTAAAGTAAATGTTGAGACTTGTTTATCTTTTACCAAGAGTTTAGTTTGAAAATTTTTCACAATTTAATCTTTTAGTACGTCAGTGTAGTAGTAGTTGATATTTATTATTTTTAGGATATCAATAAAATGTGACAAAATAATTTTGAAAAAATGTACTGGCAGAAATAAGTATATATGATTCTGATTTCAGCTGCTGTCAGCATGATGTTGTCAACATTGGATTCAAATATAAATAAAATTATTTTAAATGAATAATTAAAAAATAATAGTGTTTCGTTATATATCTGCACACACACATACACTATTTTAAACAATAGATGTTGGTTTGATATATTATGCTATTGAATTTGAATATTATCATTTTAATTATAAACAAACTATGATACTTAAATAATTCCTTATGTATGCATGTGTTAAGCTTTTTTAACGTAACAGGTAATATAGCCATAATCTAACAGCAACTATTTATAACGATCCACTTTCAGTTTATAACATATCAAATTTAAAGTAACACATTACCCTAAAAATGACCAAAATATTGTGACTTATTTTTACCTCATTTTAATTGTGGGACTTTTTTAAATATGTGCAAAATTTCGTAGTCTTAACTATCCTCTAGACAGTTATTTCATTTTTTTAAACAGTAAGTCAAAGAGAAAACCGAAACGAAAACACTAGACGTCCACATTTAGCTGTTTCATTTGTTTTAGAGACCTTTAAAATTTTAAATGGCCTTTTTTCAGGTCTTTATTTTTCATAATAATAGTGCCTTTAAAATAGCTAAATTTTTTTTTAAATATTCAATATAAAGTTTTGAAATCTTTTACGATTATTTTACATAATATATTTGATGATTTCTGTGCAGGGAATAAGGATTTATATGAATAGATATTTCTTAAAAAAAATCATCAAAGTCAGACATAGTTGCTTTTTTTTTACTGTTTTTTATAGTTTATTATGCACAAAAGAAAATAGTAAAAATAAAACTATCACTCGAAATTCCTCTCTCATGCACAGAATTATGAGGAACACTTCTAAGAATATTAGAAAAAGATTTAAAAAATATTAAAATTTATAGATGCAGTAGGAATTTTAAAATATTAAATAAATATTTTTTTTTGTAAGCAATTTGAAATTTAAAATAGTTGCTTGTTTAAGAAAAAATATATATATTTTTCTGTAATATATATTTTATATGTGTTTAAATAGGATATATTTTCATATAAATATTTAAATTAAGAAAAGGCATATAGGATACCATACCCCCTTAAAGGTTTATGCTAAGGTAAGTCCTGGAACAGATCACTAAGGGGTAGTTAAAGTAAATAACTCATGTTATTCCGAAAAAAAAGACATAATTAAAATAAGGTTTATCATAACTTTTGCAAATCTTACGCAAATTAACTTTTTCCATGCACGAGTTAAATATGGAATGATCTTGGGAGGATATTATTTTGAAATATATAAATAAAAGCTTTGAGCAATTTCTGGAAATAGGAACACATTTTTTATAAGTAACTTTTATAATATTAATAAAATAGTAAATAAAAAGAAACATTATTTTATTTGAAGTTAGCCAGTTTTTTATTTCTCATCGAAATGTAGATAATTGCTGATATTAAAAGAACTTGCAGCTGTATTTTTTTTTTTTAAAGAGTGTTTTTTTTACCTTTGGTTCACTGTAAAAATAACTTTACTCAACGATACTTTTTGACTATTAATATGGTACAGATTCCACGTAATTAATAATGACAAAAGTTTGGCAATCTATTATACAGTTTTCTATCTTTTTCCAGTCTTATAAACACTAATTACCTATCAAATTATTTTGTTTAACTTCTAATCTTCTCTTACAAATTTCCTACTTTAATAGAATGTTATTAATATTAGAAAAATATTATTTGTTCTTGTGGTGGCCTATTCATAAAGTATTTAGAAAATTAGTTCTAGTTATTTCCTCAAAAGTTTTCCTTTTGCTTTTGTTTCCAAAGACATCTTGGTTTCTGAATACCAATAACTTAATTACATACCTTACATTCTTCACCGTCAAATATTTAATCTAACCGGTAATATTGATAAGAAATACCTTTGCTTGCATTATTTTCCCATCTCGCTTTGTTAGTTAAGATTATAAGCAACCACTGACGAAAGTACAAAATTAATAGTAATATATATATCAGATAAGAATTTGAACCTCATATAGGATGTAGTTAATTTATTTCTGGGAGAACAGATAAACACTTGAGGTTATCTAGGATTGATGAGAAATACAACGATATGTTTTTATTTTCACCACCACTTGTCATTTTTCTAAGACAAAATGAGAAAAAAAACTGAAAACGCTTAGAAATTATGCAGGAAATGCTTTAAACGAATTATTATTGTAACTAAACCAAAAAGTAACATGGATAATTTTGCTATTTTTTTTTATGAACGATATAAATTTGCAATGGTAATGAACTATAACTTTTAAGTGGAAAAAAATTAATACTTTTTATAATTTAATTCCAATTAAAATTTTTGCTTGCATTTTGCACTACATACGTTGCTTTGTCATTTTAAATACGTGACATTTTTTGAATAACAAAATATACTTCCGTAGTAAATAATTAATGATGAAATAGCACTTTTTGATTGCATAACATGATTACATTAAAAAAAAACGAAAGTAAAAGAAATTTAGATTTAAAAAACATATAAATTGTACTATGAGCGTATAGGGTGATATCACATACATACACAGTACAGAAGTAACATATTCACACATAGAGATAAAATAGCAAAATTAATCGAAAAAATTAATAGTTTGCTTGAAGATTTCATAAACAGTTAGCTGATAAAATTCAATTCCTTTTCATCGAATTTTTAAATTTCTTTTGTAAATTCTTAGAACTAATCCGGCCTTGATTAAAAGCCATTAGTATTTTTTGGATCTTTGGATGCAAAAAACTATTCAGCACAAACCATCTGTCATATTAACTTCTCTAAATAGATTAATATTGGCCAAAATTGTTGTTTTGGATTAACAATTTCACGAATAAGAGCAGATAAACCTTTATCAAGGATTTTTTCTAATATGCGGACCATTTCTGTATAGCCTAGATGTGAGCTTGTCGGTTTTGATGAATTTATCCGACGAAAAAGCCAACAAACCGAAAGGAAGTCGTTGCCTATTTATCTTAGGGGAATTCTGGCCCACTGCGGCCTAGCTCATGTTCTACCATATGGCTTGACACTCGTGTCCTATCATATATCCTGGCGCGATAAATGACGTATACAAACAATGTCATACCGGAAACAGAAATTATGTGGTCAATATAGGAGGCAATTTATTAAACTTTTCTATTTTTTTAAATATAAATTCCCTTGATGAATTTAAAATGTTACGTAAGTCTCAGTTTCAAAATAAAATTAATTTTAGTTTAAATTTCAGTATTTAAATTCATTAATTATCTAATTACGTTTATTTTGTGCTTGCTATTTTTATGGTGTAACTAAAACGAACTGAATGAGATACTTTTTATGCATCTTACATTGTTTTTGAAAATTTCTTTTAGTCGTTAAAGGGCCTTGTGTACAAAAATTTACTTCAATTATGCCCGGAATACTTTTTGAACAGGTTAAAATGTATACATATAGGGACTAAAGTAAATTTTAGATTTGCTATTTTTTTTTTATACCAAGAATTCAGTTTGAAAATACTTCGCAGTTAAATCTTTTAGTAAGACAGTGTAGAAGTAGTTGATATCTGTATTTTTTAGAATGACAAAATGTGACAAAATAATTCTGAAAGAAAAGTACTCGAAAAAATAAACATATATGATTCGGATTTCTGCTGCTGTCAACATGATGTTGTCAGCATCGGATTCAAAATATAAACAAAATTATTTTAAATATATATATAAACTAAAGTTAAAAATTTTCTCCTCGAAGAATCTCGGTCATGATTTCAAAGTATCATTGCAGATTTAGTAGTTAAATAACATTATTCACTTATAAAAGAAATGAACAAATCTATACAGGTTATTATTATATGTTACACATACCGTAAAATCTGGAGTATAACACGCTCTGGTGTATGACGCGCACCTATACTTTCCAGCTGCATTTTAAAAATTTTTTTAGGTATATTCACCGGATAACGCGTCCACCCCTTTTTTCGAAGAAACCTTAAATATACGTATGCAATGCTATTATGTTTTGAAGCCATTTATTCGAGGTATTATCCCAGGATTTTGAAAAAGTAGTTTGCTTCTAGAACTACAACCTTTTAAGTTCATTAGGTATGTCTTTTTTTAAAAAAATAAACAGTATTTCTTTTTATAGGAAAGTCAATTTTTTTATGCACATATCTTTTTTTATTTTTGAAGCTGTTATTTTTATACCCGGCGTATAACACGCACCAGTAAAAGTGCGTGTTATACGCCAGATTTTACGGTAATCATAATTGTTTTTCCTTTTGACAAGTGTTTTGTAATTAACTTTTTGTTTGGACCGAGCAACTAATTTCAATTTAAAGCTAACCTGTGTAAAAGAATCATCAATAAGTAAGATAAATCTAGTTTCTTAAAAACAAATAACAGAAAGAAATAATACTTCAAACCACGGTTCAGCAACCTTTTAGCCGTGGCGTGCCAAGCCATTCTACCAATTTGATTGAGCGTGCCACACAATAGGGCATTTTCGAAACAATTCGATTCTAGAGATAAGGCATGCAGAGTTAGAGAATAGAGGTTAAGAATGCAAATTTTTAAAGTTTCATTATCTATTAATTTTGAACCATTTAAAAATATTTCTTAACATAAAAATAAGCAGCATAAAATAAAACTATTTCTCAACAAAAATAAAAAAAATTAAAATTGTAAAATTGTATGTATTTTTAAACATATTTATTAAAACAAGAAATAGACAACATAAAATATACGTATTTTCCCTCATCATAGGTAAATAAAAATTTTAATGCGAATCAAATACTTGCACCGCTCTAATTTCATATAGCAAAATCAGGGATATAATTTGTGTCCTTAAATTCGACACGATTCTGAGCATTTAGTTGTTAAACAATTTTTTTTTCTGACTCGAAATATTTTTTGCTTAGATATGTAGAACCAAAAGCGGAAAGCAGAGTACATGCAATTTTCTTTCTTCAAGCAGTTAAGTCTTTTCAGCAATGACATTCAATAATTTACAAAATATCTGTAAATTTATCTTTAGAGTTAACTTTCAAATTTTTTCGCAATTCCGTAAATGTCCATAATTCTGAAGATGTTTGTCAAATAAGGTTCATTGCAAATTTATCACCTTCGATCCACTCAAAAATTGACAGAGTAGTGTAGAGTGCTGGTGAGAAATATACCCCATGCCATATGTGGCACGCGTGCCATAGGTTGCTGACCCCTGTGTTTGATTATTTCCAACAGAATGTATTATTTATATATCTTCCCCGGCTTTTGACTATCAAAAATATAATCTACCCATATTTTAGACAACTTAAAATTCATTATATTGAAATAAAACTGTTTATTCATAAAAAATATTTGGGTTCTTACATCAAAAATAAAACAGTGTAATTGATTGAGAGATTAAGTTTAAAAATAGCTAAATGGTTCCCTATTTCGAGCTTTAATAATTTTATCCTTACTATATGATCATCTAATACATTTTTGGTAATTTAATAATATCAAAATTAGGAACAATGATTTTATCCATTTAGGAATAAAGAACAAATTGTAGACAGATTTTTTTCACAAAGTCTTTTAATAGCAGTTTTTGTTCCTATAGTTTCAGCACACTGTATGAAATTAGTCTTGGGCTCTTAAGTAATTTAAAAAACTATCATCTTAAGTAAATTGAATTAGTACATAAATAGAAAAAGAGCGGAGGCATTCAACGTAGAACAAATTAATACATAGTGTAATGCTATTTTCTCTTCTTATTTGCAAAATAATGAATTTCCAAGCTTACTTTTAAAAAATAATCTTACGAAAATATATTGCTTGAATAAATATGTACAGGCATTGACCAAAGAAAATTTTTTGGAATTTCAAAACATTAAAATTATAAATTCAGTTTTAAAGAAGTTGCATAAATCTGTAGAATCGTGTGTGTTGTGTGAAAGAGCCGTTTTGTGTCATTCATACATAAACTCTAATTAAATCAAGAAAAACACAGCAGTTTAATCTACAATAATTATGCTTTAATTACATTAACTAACTATAGAATTTTGAATAATCAAAGGTGCATTGTATTTATAGCATTGTAATTATTTCAGAGTGGGATTGACATATGGTTGACACAGATGAAAATTCAGTGCCCGTACTGAACTGGTTTGAAAGCACTTTTCTAATAATTAGGTTATATATATATATATATATATATACATATACATATACAGTGATAAATAGTAACAGAGTAATAAGTAGGAAACGGGACATCTCTTACAGTAATGCAAGCAGCAGCTCTAAGAGGCTCAAATTCATTTAATTTGTGAATAGTGCCCTGAAGAAGGACAAAAACCTATATGCTCTCAACCATCCTCCATAATTCATTCTTCGATTGAAGTTGGGACAGACCAGACGTCGGACAAAGGCGAGCAATCCATTCATCCAGACATTATTCTTGTGGACGACAATGCACGTGCATGCAGGATCTTTACTGTCGAGGAACTTCTAGAATGCAGTGGCGTAACGTACAGCCTCGCAACCCTCGCATCTTGGAGGGGGGGGGGCAAAACCTCTATTTTGTAATGCAACCCCTTTAAAATCCGGCTTGGGACTCAAAATCTGACTTTGCAGGGGGCCTCTAATATTCTCTGTTACGCCACTGCTAGAATGTGAAGTTATCTGCAGAACAGATTGGCCAACATGCTCCCTTGATTTAAACTCCTTCGAATATGTGTGGAATGCTTTGGGAAGACACCTATCAGTAAGATTTTATCTTCCGGAGAAACCAGACAGCTGCAACAGTGGCTCCTTGAAGAGTGGCAACTCTTAATCAAGAGTTGCTGCATAATTTGGCAATGAGTATGAAAAGACGGTGCCACGCAACCATTACAGTTATGGAAGGTCATATTAATTACTAAGGGACTTTGGTTTGTTGTTGTTCCTCATGAGAAGACAATGTTTTTAACTAACGCCCTTATATCAATAGAGTCTTCATCTGCTTTGTTCCATAATATATGCATAAAATTCATAATGTATGCATAAAATTCATTATTTATACATAATGTTTCATAGTGTATGCATAATTTTTGGCTGCTGTTCTTTCATCAACATTTAAATGCTACATTGTGCCTCTGTAGAGTGAATTTCCTGTGACTCAGTCAATTTTTTTCAGAATTATGACCTAATCTTAAAAGCTACTTAAGCTTTACACACAAGTTAAAACACACACACACATATATATTTATATACATATTTACACACATTCATACAAATATGCATATACTTCTTTCTTACCACTAAGGCTTTACTGGTAAAATTTAATTAATAATTTATTTAACCAACTAAAACAATAGATTATTTTCAAACATATGTAATGTATTGCGAAAAAAATATGCAAAGAAGATTCAAAATAAAAATATTTCCTTGAGAAAAATAAACATTAGTCTTTGCTCAGGACGTATAAAACATCTCGTATATCGCAAGCATTAAAAAAAATACCTATACTTCATATCACTAAGCATCTCTGAAAAATGGATTCTTTTAGCCGAGTATGCTTCCAGAAACGAGGGTGTCAGAATATGCAAGTAGATAGAAATGATTCCTCATATTCTCCCTCTTTGCGTGTGAGTCCCATGGGCTTGCGTGAGGAAAAACATTTTACCCCCCTCCTCCCCCCATTCAGTTACATATACAATATCTTATTTTTAAGCGTGAAAACTTCAAAAGTAACAATGAAAAACAAATGTTATTACTTTGTTTACTGTTATCGCGGATATTATTGATTTTGTTGTACCTCCTTTTGTCTTTTCCCAGAAATTTGCAAGAATTTAACAATTAAGAAGCTGTAAGGAAAACAGAAACAAACATCTGTTTCATTATAATGAAAGGAATCGCGACGAAAGATGTTTCATTCTTAATTATCCCCATTTTTAACAAAGAAGTTTTCTTCTCTTTCACGAAATTCAAAAGGAAATTAATCATATTAATTTGGATTACTTTTATTTGTATCATTGCATTTGATTCCGAATGCTATATATACCGATGTCTTCTTTTGTTTTAATTAACTTAACGCTAGAACAGAAATCACTAACATATACCATTTAAGGTAATTCGTATTATAAACACGTTAGACTGTAGTAACATGTGTTATGAACGAAGACTACATGGATGTTGGGACTGAATATTTTCTATATAATTGTGAATATATACAAAATTGAGCATTCGGGTATTGTTTCCATCAATAAAAGCATTTGAAAAAATATTTACAAAAGAAAAAAAGCTAATAAGTCGGTAAAAAGAAAAAAAAGTAGTTTTTGATATACAAATATTTCAATACGTTGGGTTTTTTGTTAGTATTCTTAGATAATTGTAACAATTTCTTTTCAGAGCATTTCAGAGATTACAAACAATGTTACGAAATATCTATCAAAAAGTTTTAAAAATGTTTTTAATAAAAAAAAATAAAAAAAAAATAAAAGAAATTTGTATAGTAAACGTTAAACTGAAACAAAAGACTTTATAAAAGTAGATTACATGAAAATGTTGCGAATACAAAATAAATATAATTGTGAATACAAAATTGAACCTTCGGCTATCGTTTTCATCGATCAAAGTATTTTTAGAAGAAATATTTATAAAGAAAAAAGCTAATAAGTCGGTTAAAAAAAGAAAGAAAAAATGGTTTTGATACCAATATTTCAAAATGTTGGATCTTTATGGTAATTTTCTTAAATGAATGTAACAATTTCCTTTCAAAATAATTTAAAGAGGTTGCAAATATAGTTACAAAACATCTATCATAAAGAATTTTAGAAAAATATTTTAATAAATAACATTTGTATCTATAATATCTTTAGTACATTTTGTAATATGAAATGCATTAATACTTAAATGAAAATGCAAGTAAAACTTAACTGCATTTTAACGGGCATGCTAACTCAGCTATTTAATGGAATTTTTGTTTGTAAAGTACACATTTAAAATTATATTATTATTTTAATAAATAAAATTTGTATCTATAATATTTTTAGTACATTTTGTAATATGAAATGCATTAATACTTAAATGAAAATGAACGTAAAACTTAACAGCCTTTTAATGGACCAGCTAACTCAGCTATTTAATGGAATGTTAGTTTATAAAGTGCAAATTTAAAATATAACTTTGCTTTTATATCTATATATACTCAATAGATTTCTCTCAGAAACATTTATTAATTTTTTCACATGAAAAATAATTTTTAGCATTCTAATTTTTCTCAATCTTGCATATTTTGTAAGCTACAATTTCACTAACACAACAACGAAAAATAAGCGCGCATGTTTGCAAGATTTCATCTCTGCAAGTACCGTAAAAATTGTAATGTGTTTTTCCCTGAGTTTCTTATTTCACCGGAGGCATTTTTGACAACAGATATTCCAATCTATATACGTAGAAGGCAAATCCAATTGATTGATATTGAATTTTTTTAACTTCGGTGTCAAGAAAGTTGAAATTTTGCATAGAGGTTCAATTTACGCCGTAGGGAGAAGATGGGAATTTTGAATTTCACGAAAGTAAGAAAAAAAGTAATATAATCTCTGTATCCCTTTTAAAATTGAATTTGACATTTTCGTGAATTTTTCAAAATTTCTTCTCCTACAGATTACAGAGAGTCAAAAATAGCTAAAGAAGTCCTGAAAGTCCACCTGAATGTAACTAAATACCTAGAAATTTCAAAATTTCAATTACAAATATGGCCCAAATGACACAAAAAATGTCGATATTAGAATCAAGATTTTTCGATATTATTTGTGTAAGCACTCATTATAACTTTAATCGAAATTATAAACTTAAAATAATATGAAATATCGAAAGAATAGTAAAAAATATTTTTAGTAATTTAAAATAGCATGAAAGCAATCATAATGAAATTCAGGATTATAAGGGAATAATAGAAGATAATGGAAAAAAAAACATGTTATACATAAAGTATTTGAAATTTTGCTTTAAACTAGTTAAAAAATATTAGTTTCCCCCCCAAAAATGCAAAAAAATTTCCCTAAAATACTTAACATTTGTTTTAAAAAAATTGAATCTCTGTTTAGAACAAAAATCTCTTGTTTTAAAGGGACAAAATACGATTCAATTAACAAAAATCGATCCAAAATTCAAATAAAATGTTTTTTAGCCAGAATTATTTTTTATATAATTTTCTATAATCTCACAAACTTTAAAAGCTCTAAGTTAAAAAAAAATCCAGAATTATGATAGCTTTTATGTTTGTTTTGATTCACATCCCAATTGCAAATAAAAATTTTAAGCAAATTTATCTCAAAAAGGAAAAATAACTCATTTATCTTCATTTAAAATGCTAAGGTTTTTTTCCTATAGTGCCTAATGATTTGATTTTTTTTTTACCTGTTACTAATAGTGTTTGCAACAAAAGTTGAACCGCATTTTTGAATCAAAGCAGTACTTTTTAAAAATATTATTACTAATAGTATTAAAATAAATACTTTTTAATACTATTTTTAAAAAAAATATTTGAATTTAAAATTTACATATTTTTTAAGGAATTTTCAATAAGCATTCAGAAAAAAAAAGTATTTTAGGTATATCAATCTTGCTAGCAGTAAACCCTTACCAATTTGTTATAAATAGCTTGACGTACTCATGAATCAGATTTCTGGATTGATTCCTCATTCTTCTCAATTCTTGTAGGAGGAGTAGCATTTTAAAATCCCTTCATAAATTTTAAAACTTTTCCTTAAAAAGTTAAAGGGTTACTGTTTTGCAATATTTTAAGAACAAAGTCTGTTTAACATATAATCCATATACAGTGGTTACAAGCAAAAAAAATTGTAAAAACCATTAAATCATTGCATAAATTCTACCATATTCTATTAATCAGCAACATGAAACCTTTTCTGGAAATGTATAATCACACACACACACACACACACACACACACACACACACACACACACACACACACACACACACCACACCACACACACACACACACACACACACACACACACACACACACACACACACACACACACACACACACACACACACAACACACACACACACACACACACACACACACACACACACACACACACACACACACACACACACACACACACACACACACACACCTATTTTAGTCCTACGAAATATATCAAAGAGTTTTAATAAAAACTTAAGCTGCGATTATAATTGCGCTTCATAAGGCGGTCGCAGGTTTTCCTTCACATTACAAATGGTTTCGGAAGTAGTTATAAGCCGAATGTGCTGCACTGTAGCTAGTTTTTCTTCTTGCTATTAGAAAAATATGGAATATTAAAAACAATGCTGAAGTGTTGAGTTTTGTTAGGTTTTGGTGAACTAATTCAATTAAACTAAATTAAAGTAATTTAAACTAAACTAATTAAACTAACGTGGTAAACTAAAATATAATTTAAGTGATGTAAACGAATGGGCAACGCGAAGAGGTTGAAGTTCTTGGAATTAATCGTCACAGTAAAAAGAGAGACAAAAATACTTTGCAAGTGATAAACAACCAGAGAAATGTTTTAAAAGTAACCTCATGTGAAATTTGCCTTTTTTTAAACCCTCCAAAGGAATTCCAGTATTTGCAGAGAACTACTAATTCATGGGACGTATTAATAGCTAAAGTTCTCTCTTTTGTTTTATGATTTTATAATTTCGAATTGTTCTAAGCTAGAGGTGTTGAATAAAAAGAAGCCTAGAGAATAGATAACTAGAAAATATTAAGAATAATTAATATCCGAGAATTGTAAAATGGTGCATTTTGCCACAAAAAATTTTGAATCTAAAAAATATCCTAACTCTGTGTAAGCTAAATTTACGTAACAGCTGCAACGATCACTGGCCATGTTCTTCTTTAGGAAATAGTATTATTTGAAAAAGAAATACAGTCACACCTTTGAGAATTCCACTATTCACTAAGAATTAATTCTAGTCCATTTAGCCTTTTGAATGCTTAAATTCGGAAAATGATTTTGTGCCTAATTCTTCCTTTAAATAGATTGAAACCTATAGAAAAGAAAAGAAGCTATGAAAAAGAGCAAAAAATTAAAACTCTACTTACAAAAGAAAATAACTAAGCGTTATTTCTAACAAATTGTAATTTTTGAATTCCTAGGAAATAATCTATAGTCAAAATATATAAATATTTTCTTTATTCCTCAAGTCCTTAAGGAACCCGACTACATCTCAATTTAAAAAAAAATAAAATGGAGATATGGGAATTCTTTTGTATTTTTCAGATTTAATTAGTACATTTAGGAAAAATATGCAAAAATTAAGAAGATAAAAGGAAATTATTATTACTAAAAAGAGAGAAAATGGGTAAAAATGTACAAAAAATAACATAAACGCGGCCTTTTCCGTACCAAAAGTTTATGAACAAATTTTCACATTTTTGATTTTGTTATGTTGCTATGTATATGTATATGTTGCTATGTTGTTTGATATGTTGCTATGTTTGATATGTTGCTTTGATATGTTGTTTTGATATGTTTGATATGTTGAAATGAACTTCAGGATAAGAAATATTTTGATTTTTGCAAAAACTAGAGCACTTTATCTTAGTTATTATGTGAAATTGCTTAAATTAACAGTGATTGTATTCACATAAGAGACTGTAAATTTTGTAATAAAGCTGCGATTGATAAATCTGAAGATTAAAACACTTCTATTATTATACAGAGCAATCACAAAAAATTTCAATTAATTGTTTTCAAAACGTCTTGAGCAATCTCTGTCTCCGTTTGAGAATTAAAAAAAAAAACATTTCGATTAAAACGCATTTTAATGCATGGCATCTTGCTTAAAGTAATGGCATCTGTTTTTATTAAAACACTTGTAGTTTTTGTTCTAGTGAATGGAAAATAATAAGCTTGGTATCTTTATAAATCTAATAAGATGGTCTATGAAATAAAATCATAAATCAAAATTCACAAATTTAGGGTATACCTTAAGTATATAATATACTATTTCAAAAAATTTCTAGAATTTTTAAACTTGCATTTTTTTTGTGTATTTTGTTGCAACTTGATTTTTGCTTTTCCTGTCTGGATGATGGAAGTTTGCACAGAATAATAGCAAAAAGTTATTACTTTATCTCTTACGATAAGCTAAGAAGAAAACACGTTATATTGCTTGATTCCTAGTATTTGAAACGGTTTGGTACCTGAAATACAACTGATTCGGGGTTTCCCTTCAAAATGGATATTACAGGTACTACAAATGATTTTTTCTGTCATCTTAAAATCCTCGTTTGTGTAGTAAAGAACTTTTTTTCTATTTAAAATATTTTAATTTCCTTCTGTATACCACTTTGATAACGAAGATAACAAAATTGAGTTGAATTTATCTCAAAGGATACATACTGGAAAAATGCCACTGAAACAAAACCAAGGGGAAATAAAACTAAATTATAAAAAAATAATGTTTAAAAAAACGGAAGAAATTTTCAACGAAAGAAGTTTTAAAAAATTAGCTCCTACAAAAAACTAAGTTTAAAAATAGACAAAAACATTAAAAAAAGGAAAGAAACTAAAAGAAATTACAAGTGTATGAAAAGGTATAATAACAATATGACTAACTTTTGAACGCAAGACATTGGTTTAGGTATCGTAATCTCTGAATATACATGTATATTCAGAGAGATAACGATTCCTAAATTAAGCACTACGAGAGTCATTGTTTATTACTCATGGTACAGTTCTCTTATGTGACACGTTAATCAATATAATTCTCCCCACCCCCAATAATATAGAAAGATACATCACAGAAAGGGGAAGAGCTTGAACTCAACTGAAGGAGCCCTCTAATCTAAAAATGCACTTGTGTCCTTGTTCCAAAAAAGTAGCGTTCATATAATAACAGAGCAAGCACTATTTATCATCTCTTTCTCTCACAACCGAAAAGTCATTTTTGTTTTTGTGAAATTGATTTTGGCATCATTAAGGATAATCTGTTACCTGTCATTATGAGGATATTGATTACATTTAGAAGGTATTGTAAACATCATGACAGAAGCAGATGTTAATAATATTTCCAACATCTGTTGACTCTCATTCATATCGAAGAAACAGACTAATTAAGTATTGTATATTCATATCAGTAATGTTTTTATAATTATATGTGATCGCAATATTTAGATCCTTTAACAAGTAAATACCGTATTTATTAGAATCTTAGCCACCATCAAATTCTCAAAAATTTTTTGAGAAAATTAAAAATAGTGTAAGATGGTTTTTTTTACCGATTATCCAGTTTTACGAAATTAAAATAAATTTAAAAGAAGAGCTAATAAGAAATGAATAATTAGAAGTGTTATAAATTTTTAAATACATGCACTAATCTGTAATTGCTTTAATTGTCCCATTCAACGAATTTCGTTTCCTTCGATCCAAAACAGCATCCAATTTTCAGTAGTATTAACATTGGAAAAAAGTGTGGCTTAGATTCGAGTAAATACATTATATTTGATCTATTTAATATCAGTGAATTTCCTGTAACGAGCTACATCATGTATTTTTAATCAGTTTAACTAATCCGAATAGAATATATTTCCATTTGAAGACTTAAAAATAAGCAAAATATGAATTGCAATTATGAATTAGTTTAAAGTAGGATATTGATTTTATTAATGCTAAAGTAAGACGAGCCTATGTACCCAAGTATTAAATGAAAAATTGCGTTTTTAGCACAGAGAAAACCATTAAAAAAGTTAAGCACTAATTTAATCATAGTTTTTTCGGGAAATTCTGAATGAAACAAGAAACAAAAGATCCTTTAATAGGATAAGAACATTTTCATTATAGATAATTTACGTATAATGTCTTAAATAATGTCCTAATGTCGTAATAAGTTCTTTAACAAAAAAATCTAGGAAAACAGAATAAGAAAGTTTGAATTAATTAAATACTTGGATCACAAAAATGATGATCAGAATCTTGAAATAATTTTTAGCGCGTTTTTCACGTAGTGGAACAAAAGCGCTATTAGGACGCAAATTTCGTCTTCGTCTTCGTTCCATATTTTGTCGTACCTTTTTCTCAGTCAATAAGCAACCAATTGACCTCGGGTTTTCGGCATTGGGTCACATTTGTGCCCTAGATGAGCCGAATCATATTTAAATTTTCCCATAGTTTTCCCGAATTTTCCTACAAATTTTCCTGAATTTCGCTAGTTTATAACAAAATTTTCTCAAGTTTTACCTAGTAAATTTATTGTTTGCAAAAAGTTTTTTAAAAACATCTACCTGCATTTTGGAGGAAATCTTCACAAAAAAAGTTCAGAAAACAAGTATAAAAGGCTCTGATTTTACTTTTTAAATTTAATTCTTTTTTTAAACAGTAAAGTGATAAGAGTTGCATTATTGTAAAATACAACATGTGAAAAAAGCGCTAAAATTACTTGGCCATTCCATTGATTGATATCTTGTTTCATTGATAGAATTTTATTATTAGCAAAAAAAGAAAAAAAAATTAAAAACACGAAAGAAAAAAAAATTAAAAACACGAGCTAAAGTTAAATATTTAAATTTTAAGCCAACAGAACTATGAAATAAAATAAAATCTAAGCAATTACACATTTTCCCAAAAGAATTATTCCCTTTGTAATTTTGACTCAATATATATATATATATATATATATATATATATATATTATATGTACCGTACCTGTGTACATAAGCTGAGAGCACGTTTTTTCTTCCAAACTTTATCCAAAATTCAAAATTTGTATGTAAGCCGAATTTAACAAAATTAGATACTTGTGATTTTCAAATATGTTTCTATGTTGCTAAGCGGATTAAAGGGGGTGGAATATTTTTCAATTGAATAACTCTAAAATAAAACGCTGAAGACAATAGTTTTATTTCTGGTAATTCTATCTTCTACATTTTTTTCATCAATTTGTACAATATCTACACTATTCATAATTTTTTTTTGAGAAATGAGCGGAGAAAAAATTGGTGTATGGAACGTGATCATCGACCTATGTTTTATGTCCTGAAGCAAAATTCTCTGTATGATAATCATATGCATCCAGACATCTCAATGAGTAATTGAGAATTTTATTAATTATTCGGAAATTCGGATTCTGACATTAAACGGTTTATATGACTCCACTCCCTCTTCTTCTTTCAGAGAGAATATAAGTAAAACACACATTCAAAACACCCTAAATCTTAAAAGATTCCTATCGCTTACGAATGGCTATCGGTAAATGTAAAAATTGAAAAAAGAAAAATGCTGTTCCTAAATCCCCCCAAACCCCCGGGGATTAGCAAAAGGAATCTATATATAAGTTGACCCCTTACTTTCATTTTAAAAATGTTCGAACAATTCTCGACTTATATGCGGAAATATATGATACGTAACACATGCTTATCCATTATCATATTCTTGAAAATTGTGAAATTGTTGGCTTCTTTCTTCCAAAAATTTAAGGCGATATAGTACCCTAAAAATCATTAAGCTGTCGAAAAAATTTTTATTGGCTTATTTGATACCCCAAATCTTTAAAAATATGCCTGCAAAATTTCAAAGCTTTACCTGCATTTTTCATTAAGTAATGGAGCAATGTTTGATGCTAAACAGCAACTACCACGCCTACATTTCAGATTATCTGCTAGAAAAGAGCCTGATAAATAATGAATTAATTATTTTTCTAATGCGCATCAATGAGATTGACATTATTTATGCAGTAATAAATCATTTTAAGAAAGAATTGTACAATTCATGCAAAAATTCTAGTTTGTGAATTATTTACTGGGGAAGATCAAATGGATTTGGTCAAGATTTGAAAGTTGTGCGTGCTTTTTATGATATTATTATGAATGAAATTAAAACTTCAAAACGGAATCTCCCAAAGCACAAATACTAAATCTCATTTTGATAACTCAGATAATTAAAAATCTAACTCGCAAGAATAGAAAAACTCTTCCATTTTATATATTTGTTTTTGGTGATATATATATATCCCATGTGTGTGAGATTCAACACTTTTATTATTAAAATATTTTAAGATATTTATTTAAGCAAATGCACATATACGGTTCTTAGATTTTGATGTATTTTACCTATAAATTGCTATTTGATTTTGGTTTTATTTGTGTACAATATTTAACTTGAGAAGGCTTTTAAAATCATGGAAATAAAAAATAAAGGCATGAACATTTTTTGTACATGTTGTGCATTAGCTCTGAGCATGGAATTAGCTCTGAAGTGTGTGCATTTATTTTTTTTAGAATTATTAAGATAAAGTTTTATGAAATATTCGTCTTTCATTCGTTTTTTTCTATGTATTCATTATGGCAGTATACTGTTTAATTGTTCTACATTTGTGCAATTTCTTATGGTAAGTAGTTTTAAATAAGCTAATTAACACTTCATAAAAGTTTCAGACTATTTGATGAATATTATATCATGCTATTCATAGAATGAAAACTTCAAACTCACATTTCTGCCATGTTGAATTTTTGTAGATATACTGTTATTCAAAACCCTAAGGCTTTTTTGATAATTGAAGTATGGGTTTGAAATTTTTTATACATGTTCTGAAATGTATATTTTGTAAAACTTGCATGGAATTAGCTCTAACATGTTCAGTACGTTTTCTAAAAAATTTCAATATCAAAATTTATTTTTTTGGGGGAATTTTTGGAAGTTTAACTATAAAAAAATTAATAAAAAATTAAAGAGCAGCAGCAGAAAAAAAATCCATGCACAGTTTTATGTAGTATATTATAAGGTACTTGGAAAAAAATTTTGAAATAAAAGAGACATATTTAAAAAAGCCTTAGAGATTTAAAAAATGCTTAAAAAAGCTAAAAAAATTTAAATTTTACAAACATTTTGCAACAAATTAAAAATTTTTTGTATGGAATTATTATTAAATATTAACCTTTATGAAATACAATTAAAACCAAATATCAAATATTAAAAATAAAAAAATTGTGAAGATGGTACCATATCGCCTTACATTTAAAAATAAACGATTTAAGAAAAATGAAGATAAAAATGCTTTAAGAAAAATATTTAATTCATGCAAAATTGGACGATTAAATTTTTATAAAATATGACACTAAAAAGCATATTAAAAGTCAGTGAACAATCAATGCTCAAGACGAAAACAAGCTAAAATATTTTTTCATAATTGTTAAGATTAATAACGGAATGTTGCTTTTAAATAGCCTTTCAACCCCTTAAAAATTATTTTCATTCTCACTAAATTGATACAAGTCATTAAATTTTACAGCAACAGTTAAAGCGAAATTAACAATAACAATGTTACAAACATATATGAATAACAGAAGAGAAAGATACATGATGCTCGACACTTGATACAATTTAGAATTAATGATGAAATCAGTAGTATATCTTTTCATTTCCCAGAATGTTACAAAATGACGCAAACAGGCATAGAAATTTTCTAAAAATAATTGCAACTACCAGGATTTTTGGAAATTTTAAAAGACATCATCATGGTCTCTTAATTATGTCTTTTACGTGGAAAATATCGCTTTTAATTTGAGTTTTCATCTCGACTGCCTCGAAATCGGAAACCAGTGGAGCTTGAATAGTAAATAACTTAATGAACGCTAAACGAAACCATATAGAGGAATGCTTTTCAATTGGATAGATTAAAAATGAATGAAAGCTGAATTAAAAGTATTCCTCATAGCTTCAAATAAACATCTCCCCCATTGATAAAAATAGCCTGAAGAGGCGAACAAAATAGCTTATATACTTCTAATCACTTCCCTCATTCACAAACAAGGCATCGTGCCGTGATTTTTTTCTATATTTTTTCCCCGAAGCCACCCTTGTCAGTTTGTCCCTCGGTCAGTGTTATTTGTTTCTCCCTTGGGGTCAGGCATCGATCGCAGGATGTAATATTTTTCTTTGCTGGTCCCGTGGATGTCAAGCCGAAATTTAGCTGGATCAACGTCGGTTGCAGTTGTTTTCAGTCCGAGCCTATACGGTCAAGGAAATTTCTCACTTCCCCACTGACGACGTCGGAAAAAACGATTTTTAGGATCGCTTAAACAACGGGATTAATTCTGCACTTGACGGAACACGGAAGTTGGTTCATTTTCTTGAAGAAACGATTTATTTGAAAAAGCTCTAAATTGCTGAACAGCTTAACGTTATATTACGTCCCGTAAATCTAACTTTCTAAAAGAACAGCATCGGGGAATTATTTATTTCAACAAATAAGTAATTAATCTTTTTTTAAATTGAAAGTTATCTATAAGGAAAATATTTTTTTCGTGATCTTTTCAGTTTCACTCTCTTCAATTGTTTACATCGTATTTATAAGAATTAACACCTTACATATTTGTTAGGAAAAAAAGAATATTGTATAAGTTCCGTAAAATCCGGTGTATATATATAACGCGCACTTTTTTAATACAAAAAAATGAGGTGACCATAAAAAAAATTATACTTCTACATATAACAAAATACTGTTTATTTAAAAGAAATAACATTCCTTATGAACTTAAAAGGCTGTAGTTCAGGAAGTAAACAATTATTTTTCTAAAGTTTGAAATAATATCTCGACTAAATGACTTCAAAACATGAGAACATTATCCACCTAGTTTTCAGGTTTCGTCGTAAAAAAAAGGGGGGGGGGTGGCGCATTATACACGAGGCGAATATATCTGAAAATTAAAAATTGTAGCTTGAAAGTATAGGTGTGCGATATACGCCAGATTTACGGTAACTAAAATTGAATTGATCGTACATGATACATAAATTTGTTTTAAATTTAATTTGATATCTTTAATTCAGTCATGTAATTAAATAAAGAGTATATGTATTTAAATTTTTTTTATTCAGCTCCATCTCAATATCAACAAAAAGACTCGAATGACTTCATTTGTAATTCTTTTTCTCCTTTTTAACCAAAATCTTTCTACATTTCGTCTACAGCAAACCATAAACAGCATTAATTTGTTAAATTCTCGACACATTTTATTCAATTTACTGACATAAATTTTTTGTGCTTGTGATTTTTGTTTTTATCAAAAAAATCAAAAAAAAATCGCGAAGCTAGTCAAGCTTTTCAAATTTTTTCCATTGAGTTAATATGACCGTGGTAAACAAGTAGTTATGGTCATTAACTCTTGGCTGGCATTGTTTCTATCGAGTTAATCTCAAATTTTGGCGCCACAGAAGATTCGCTATGTAGAGGGGATGAAGTACCGTAAAATCCGGTATATATAACGCGCAGCTATACCTCCATGCTGCATTTTTTATGTATATTCGCCGTAAACACATGCCCTCTTTCTTACAAAGGAACCTAAAATGTACGTGAGCAATGATCTTATATTTTGAAGCCATTTATTCGAGTTATTATACAAGGCTTTTCAAAATTTTTTATATTTATAGAAATAAAACCCTTTCAGTTCACAAGGTTTGTCATTTTTTTTTAAATAATCAGTATTTCTATACAAGTAAATTCTCAATTTTTTTTAAAGCTTATATCTTTTTTTAACACCCTTTTATAAGCTTCACTTGTATGTAACGGAATCTTTGAACTCAATTTTTATCCACTTTAAAAGGTCAGATTAATTCGAAAATTTGCTCACTTGTCCAGGACCGACTACAATACAATAATTTAATAATTTTGTTTCATTCTCCTGATCAGGATCATCAAAATTAACGATTTACCATTTTCAGATCCCATCCCGCATCTGGTGACTAATTTCAAATCCCATTTCTAGATTTGGCGACTAATTCCAGATTTGGTAACTAAAAGGTTAACTTACAACTTAGTCCATGCTTAACTATATAAGGGTGTTTTTAGTTTTTTAAAACTTTAATGTATTATTATTTTTATTATTTTTAAATACACCCTTTTTATACCTAGCGTATAGCATACACCCGCAAATTTCGATCTCATTTTTTGTGTTTAAAGTGCGCTTTATACGCCGGATTTTACGCTATGTAAAATTTATCGAGGCTCAAAGTTCCCATATTGGTCAGGTGTCGTTCTCGTCACTTTACCATGGTTCAAATTAATCAGGTCTTTTGCCAATAGCCCCAACGTTGCTTTAGAGAGTGAAATTAATCATAAGTTACGTAAGCTGATTTTAGCAGTGAAGAAAAAAATGTACATATTTTGATGCCAGCATTAAAAAAATATTAGACACAGCATTAACCAATTTTTAACATATACAGACAGATTATTATATTAAACATTGCTTAGTTTATTAGCATTAAACTACTTCATTACGTTGTGTTAAGTTAGTATGTAGCTCTTAATAAAAAACTATTAATAATTTGAAAAATTTGTATAAAATAATCTATTTTAACGCTCTTATATAATTTTCTTGTAACAAAACTTTTTTCCTGTTTAATTGTGATTACCTAAATTGCTTTAAAGATAATAATTTTCAGTTTAATTCTGGTACAACAGTTTTACATTTTAGAAAAAAGTAGCCTTAGAAAAATCAGTGAGCAATCGTTTCTAACAAAGAAATAAAATAAAACATATCGAGTCAAATAACTATAAAGTGAAAAATGTTTCATATCCATTGAGCTATTTTCTTGGATGCTGTTGTCATAGAAATTTAAATTCCTTTGAGCTTTGAGTATATGCTTTCATTCTTTTGAAATTCCTATAAATATAAAGGAATATGTTTTTAGTTATCTGTGAAACAGGGAAATTCTTTAAACTGTGGAAAACTCTACTTTTTAGAGTGAAACTATTCCTCGGAGAAAGATAAATAATGCTGAAATTTGAAATATAAAATTTTTTTTGAAAGGAATAATTTGCAAGAGAACGTAGAATTTGGAAAAAATATATATACATCTTTCTATATTCAGAAATATTGTAATTAATTATAAATAAACGCAATAAATTTCTAGTTTCAAATAAATCAGAAAAAATAAAAAAATATAAACATTTTACTAAATACTCCTTAATTCAAAAATACCCAATTAATTTTTATTAAAAGGTATTTGAATAAAGAAATTCTAAATAGTAAGGATTAAATTTCCATAGTTTATTAATATGTATAAATTTATTATTTTTCCTAGATAGTTATACCTCCAAATTCTAATTTTAGATAAAAATATACTTGTTCTCTTAGTTTTTTTAAAAATTTAATTTAATTTATTTTTTAAATCATAAATAACCTTAGCGTCCCTATGATAATGGTAGTATGTTTAAAATTCTTAATTTATTATTTCTATCCTTTTCATACTTTTGCTAAGTGCTATTATTCAGCCATTCCTATGCTTTGAATTTGCATTTAGGTCTAGAACCTGGCAATAACTTGTTTATTGTACTCAGATTTAGCACAGGCTCCGCATTTTTGAATGCAATTTTTAGGTAAGTTACCTTTTTCTCATAATGGATTTAGACTTTCTATCCATTATTTTCAATAGGTTTTTGCTCAGTATTATTAACAGAAAGGGGGAAGGTTGGCTGGCCACAAAACATGTTCAACCCAACTTTTATATAAATTATTTTATGTATAACTGTCCTAAATCAGCAATGTTTATAATACTGTAGCATTCATTTTTTTATATTTTTTATATTTAACTCTATTATTTTAATTTTTCATATATCCTTTTAAAATCTGTTTTGTCTGGTTATCTTGCGATTTCAATTGTTTTCAGTTTTGATCATGTTTATTCATCTCTCTCTTGTAGAGAAATTTTGACTATATATATATTTCTTTACATGTATATATATGTATTTCTGGAGGCGCATTGAAGGAAATATTTCTAGAAATTAAAATTAAAAGGTTAATAACTCTATTTCTTAAGGCTCTCTCTATGTTTTGATACTTGGTTTTCAAGAGTGGTAGGGATTATTTTTCAAAAAATCTGAAGGAAAATAGGGAAATTAAATCCTGCTGCTTTCAACACACTTACAAATTTGGAACGTCGTTTTAAATTTCTGTAAATCTTAAGTTTTTCTAATGGTTTCATAAAGATTTTTCACCTTTATATCGAGTATGATACGCCTATTGAAAGTACACCAAAAAGTAATTTTTCTCAACTGTAGCATTACTGTTTCCATCAATATCAATTTGACAAATTTAGAAAGAGACAAAGACCAAATTTTCTGCTGACAAATGAAATGGTGAAAAAATTTTTTGGAGGAATTTAAGTACTTTTTATTTTCATGTGAATCAAGAGCAAAACTTGTTTATCACCATCGATTTAGAATAATAATATTAGTAATAATAATATAATATATACCAATAATAATTGTAAATGAGTAAACTTATTAGCTGTGGAGAGCATTTTTTTCTTAAACAGATTACAGCTCCCATCCCTCCTTTTAAATGCAATGATTTCAGTTCAGTGTCTTTTTTTAAGGTATATATAAATACGGTTTATATTTCTAACAACTATTATGGAATATACGGTGTAAAAGTTATTTATACTTAAAAAGAGTCACGACAGTGTGTGTGTGTAAGTGGATTTAATAATAGAAATGCTTAAGACTCTACAATAGAATCAAGCGGACAGTGTAATAAGCTGCAGCTCCTTTTGCTTAGGAAGATCTGGAACTCGAGATATAAGGGTACCAATCAAAATTTAAAGTAATACACTAGTACATATATAATTTGAATTAGTGAACTTATTAACTGTGACGGGGGACATTTGAAGGAATAAGAAATAAGCTTTTAGAAAACATTTTCAAATAAAATTAATAGTGTGTATGGAATTCAAAAAAAAATTAATTTTATATTCGTAATTATTACTTTAACATCTAATATTTATCGAATGTTCGGTAGAATATCTCACAAAAAAGGATAAGAACTAATCGTATAATTAAGTTAAGTTTTCATGCAAAAAATCCATGTTTACTTTATCAATTGGTAAAATTCCTGCGCGAACTGGTAGTCACTGAATTTTTCATTCATAGTTAATTTCCGTATATTGTATTCAGTACTTTGTCAATAGCTCAAAGATCAGCACTAGTAATATATAACTATACACAGTCTTGTTGAATGCAATGGAATTAAAACGAATTAAGTAGTCTTTATTTTTAGAAAATAAAAATATTTTATAATAAAGACACTTTATCAGTATAAAGGACTTAACAAACCATTTTAACATTAATGTCCCAGTTTTACTCTAAATGAACATTGTGAAAGAATATATCTTTGTTAAATGTACTATGTTGTAAGTTGTTCAAAAGATATATCGTGATACCAATCTTTATCCATTCTTTTTAGCAAAATTTCTTCCACACTCCGAATCCATACTCAAAAATAATGTTGTCACAGATATTGATGTTTATTGAGTTATGAATTATCCAAATTCACGCAAAACTCTATACACGCAAAGAAAGCAGGGAAATCTGATGACAGATAATGTTATTCAAAATATTCGTTCTGAGACAGGTGTAATAATTCTTTTTTCGATTATAAAACGTTTCTATAAATGGAAGTGCAACAGGAAGTAAGTACTGTTTCCCATCGGGGAAGAATTATACCATCGTAGATAGATAAATAAATAATTATCATGAAAAATAGCCTAAAAACTCTATGATTCCTCAAGCATCTTTAGGCTTCTGGACATTGAATTGGAAATGATATTATTCGAGGATTGTTTCAATTGAAAGGAAGAGTTTGTTTTGAGATTAAATACACATTTTTAACGGATTATCTTTTAAAGGCCACTAGAGATAACACAATATCATATTAGTTATATAGCTATATGAAAATAAAAAAAAAAGATGTCTGGTTATTGTATTATTTACACGGGGGGACGGTTGGATATCTAAAGCTAAGTGAAAAAGTATTTCTGAAATCTAATTTTAATTAATCATACAAAACAAATAACGATGGAAAAAATTATGTTTTCTTTAAAGCTTTTAAATATTGATTTAACTTTTTGTTACATACAAATTATTAAATTGATTAAAAATTTTAAGTTTTGTTTTTTGAAACAAGAATATATAAAACGTCTTCTTTTAATGAGTAAGATTTAAGTAAATACAAATTAAGAATTGATCAGTAATAAATTAGAAATTGTTTATCTGGAAGGTAAAAGTGTATCAAGTTAATGTTTTTATCATTAATGGAAGATAAATAAAAAAAAAATGTGAAAACCATTTAAGAGAGAGAGAAATCCGACTACCCTAAAACTGTGAATTTTGATAAAAATTAACAATTTTTTATGATTTTATTTTATAAGCCATCTTATTAGCTTTATAGAAATACCAAGTTTATTATTTTCCGTTCACTAGAAAAAAAACTACAAGTGTTTTAGTAAAAGCAGATGTGCCATCACTTTAAGCAAGATATGTCATACTTTAAAACGCGTTTTACTCGAAATGTGTTTTTTTGAAAATGTTCAAACGAGGTAAGCGATTGTTCAAAAAGTTTTGAAAATAATTAACTGGAATTTTTTGTGCATGTTCTGTATATAAGTAAAAGTGTTTTTACCTTCAGATTTATTAATCACTGTTTTATTACAAAATTTAAAGTCCCTTATGTTAATATAATCACTGCTCTTTTAAAGCAATTTCATATTATTACTAAGATAAAGTGCTCTAGTTTTTGTAAAAAAATTAAAACATCTCTTATCCTGAAGGTCATTTTAAAAATGAATAATATAGCAACACATCAGAATTGAAAAATAGAAAATTTGTTCATAAACTTTTGGTACAGAATGGGCCCCATTTATACTATTTTTTGTAAATTGTTACCAATTTCCCCCCATTTTTTTCCATTTTAGTAATAATAATTTAATTTTCTCTTCCTAATTTTATCATATTCTTCTTAAAATGTACTAAACAAATCTAACCCCCTCTCCATATTTCCATTTTTAAAAATAAATTCTGTCGCAAGTAGTCAGATACCTAAATACGACAATATCTAAAATTTACTTTATCTTCTAATGTATAAATTTATATTATATAAATCATTTGAGCAATCAATGCAAAAGATACGAAGGGAAGTAAATTATAATAACTCAATTAAAATTTTCATGCATAATAATTCGTAGTTGTGTGTTTTCTAAAATTAATGCACCAAAATTACATTAAAAAGTAATCATTTTAAGAATATTTTCTGAAATTTTCAACGCTATTTTAAAATCGAATAAATGATATATTTTTAATATAGATACAAAAAAAGGTATAAAATTTCAGTTCAAAGTTTACATAGAGTTTTCACCGTAAGAGCTGATTTGTATTTGCTCCACGCTTTCTTTCAATTTATTAAACGTAATCTCTTCTCCTTCTTCGACCTTGCAACTTTTTTAACATTTTCCACGTGCTTCTCGAATATCGATCAATTTTTCTTCAGTGTTGTTCAAAAAGTAATATTTTCCTGCTAATTCAGTTGTTCACAGTTCTATCCTAAATCACAGCTATATTTAATAAACAAGCTATCAGGTTCCAAACCAATTTATTAGCAGCAAATTGGACAATAATGAACTAGATTCGACCACCATATTCAGTAAAGTATTAATAAATTAAAGTATCATGTTTTAGTTCAGGAATTAAATATAACGAGATTGAAGTCGCAATTATTGAAGTCTATTCTAGTAAAAATAAGGAATTTAACAGAATTGATTGATTACCGAAATTTGATGGACAAGTCCTAAAAAATGGATTTTTTTTCCAAATTTTTGAACAGTCTTTGTTCTTTCTTTTACATGTTTTATCTTTTTTTCAAAAATTTTTTCTTAAAGTTTTCTTTACGTCTTTAGCGGTCAAATATTTTCCCCAAAATGTTCAAAAAAAAAAAGATACATTTTTTATTGCATAAAACTAAACATATTACTTAACAGAATGCGAAAATGGAAGAATTTCATTTTAATTTTCCATTTTAAAGTTTTCTCCTCTATATTTTTTATTTTTTAATCGTGGAACACAAAAACCCTTAGATGTTTGCTTTTTATAAGTACACTGCATGTGCTATGCAGAATATTTCATATATGTTAAAAGAATTTCTGATATACTTACAAAAAATTTTTCATGTTTATACCTTTTTTTCTAAATGGTTGAGGATTTTGTACGTGTGTGTATGAATATATATACACACAATTTGAAGCATGGTGTATAATACTAAGTCTTACATTCAGTGGTGTAAAGTACCCCCCCCCTTCCGTTGGATCCCAGGACTGTAGAGGGGCCACAAAGTCTGATTAACGACAGGTACACACACTTTGTAAGATCTGGCTTGAGACACAAAACCTGACTTTGTAGGGGGGCCCTAATATTCTCCGTTGCGTCGCTGCTTACATTGCAATGGGGACAAAGATTATATCGGCTTTTTTTGGCTGATCTTTCCCTTTTAATTTCTTCACAAGCAACAAATCGCACATTACCTTGCCAATCCCCGTTCTTTATAGAATATTTTCCAAGAATCTAAATTCCTGCCTTTAATGAAAAATTCCTTCACCATAAAGAAAATCCCGCATGAAAAGTATTTCAGTACCATGGACAAACAGCATCTCTTAAAAACACTAGCACAAAAAATCTCACTATAAGAATTAAAAAAATATGTGCAAATCAAAGATAGAAAGAAGAAAATATTATTGCCCGTACAGCGTACGAACAAACCGGTTTTGGCCAGCTCTCGGTAGCCCGTACGATGCACGGGCAACACCAGTTATGAGGTTCAGCATTTCGCTGTAAAAAAACTAAAATGAGTAATGCAATTTTTTTACGGAAAGAAAAGTAATTATTTTACTGATGCTACCGAGAAAGAATATCAGGCAACAAACACCATTTTTTACCAAAAGTTTTTATTTCTTAAAACCTTTTAAAAAAGAATTTTTTTTTTATCATAAATTTTTTTTATCTTATCTCTGTCGTATACTGTCTGTACTTGACTAAAAAATAATAATGTTTGCTCGTGCTAATACCTTCGTGTTGTGATTAATTGGCAGTTTTTATCAGTCAGTTATTTTCTTTTTAAGCCTCGAAAAGGAGCTGCTGTGAAGGATTAATTCATAATCAAACCAATTTGTTTTGATTTAATTAACACATCCACTGGAGTGTTTTCAAATTTTTGAAAACAAAAATAAATGTGGGCTTTTAATAAAGGACAGAAACAGGAGTCCGTACTTTAATTAAAGTTCCGAAACGTCGGATTTCAGGAGTAAAGAGCTTGCCAGAAGGAAATATTTTAATTCCCATCCTATTATGCTTTTGAGGGATAACTAAACTGTTAATTTGAGCAATTTCTAACTTTATATAATTTCTTAAAGGAAACTTAAGCGCTTCGAGGTTTGGGTGAGTGAGTGAGTGATTGTAGGGTTTAATGGCGCAAGTTTGAGGTTTGGGAGTTGGGGCTTAAAACTTAAAAGGTAAATCATGTAGTGTTTATAAACTAAATATTTATCTGTAACTAAAATGTATTTTTTCTTACTTTATTTAGTTGACTTAGAAAGATAAGTTTATTTAAAAGCTGAAACATTTAATAGTTAGGTAATTAATTAAAAAGTTACAACTTTTCAGCTGGGGGTTTAGTAACATTCATTAATAGAAAATGTTACAATAAATTATTATTTATCTAATTAAATTGTCTAATGAGTTATAAACAGATGCACATGATGTAATTGCTAAATAGCATACATTAACATGTTTTTAGTTATGATAATCGATTTTAATTATATATTTTTCTATAATAATATGTAAAATAAGCAATAACTCAAAGATAATTTATTATATTTTTTTCCAATTTTTCAAAGTTATGCTTAAACGGATTAAGACGTCCCTGGAAATTAAGTCATCTGCTTCTGAGAAAACGATTTTGATTTTTATATTCAGGAGATTTTTTTTCCATTTGCTATAGTTATTCAGCTGAAATGCGTCTGTGAAAGAGATTAGTTTTGTCGGCATCGAGATAAATGCAATAAATTTTTTTGCTATCGTGTTTTATGTTTATTAATCAGATCTTTATTGCGGAATATTTTTCTTTATTTCCGATTCTTATTTTCGGAATTTACATCATACTTTTGCCATTTATCTGAAAAAACATAGCCTCCATATGAGGTTAAAAATTCATCGATTTAAAATATTCCCTTAATTTAAATATTTCTTCATAACCACGTGATTTCTAATAATGACATGCATACATAAAATATATCATCACATACCGTAATGTTTTTTTTAAAGGATGACAATTTTATTGCTAAATATGAATATTAAGTTTTTTTTATTAGTTTCACTCAACTGCTAATTGGATAAGAATAATTTTTCCTACCTCTTCATGACTGAGATAATCGAGTGGTCATGCTCACGGTCAGCTTTATCAGATCGAAGGTTTGAGTCCTGGTGCCACTGAAGACCCTTCGTGTAAAGGAACTAATTCACGTTAAATCCATTGAGACTCAAATTTTCATTAGTGGTATGCTTGGAGAGTAAGTCTCCACCTTAGGTGTCGTCCTCATCACTTGATCTAAATTTAAAATTACAAGGTTCGTCACCAATATACCAAGCCCAATCTCTAGGTGAGATGCTAATAAAAAGTTATTCGAACCCAAGTTACACTGAAGAACCGCCTTGCAGGAGGACTGATACACATTAAATCTGTTTTGATTCTAAGTACCCCCATTGGCGTGGCAGTTTGGAGACTTGATACGTCCTCGTCAGTTGATCGTGGCTCAAAATTAGGCAATTCTTTACCAATAGCACTCTTGTTACTTTATAGTAAGACGTTACTAAACACTTACTCACTTAAGCAAATAAAAAGCTAAACCAATCACGTCCTGAGTTTTCAAATGTGAAAAAGGAGATGAAGTTGCTTTCCTTGAAATCTAAAAGAATGTCTCAACTACTCACTTCTGTAATTATTATTTCGAGGTATAAGTATAAATATATTTACTTTCCAAGTTTAAATAATATTGTAAATATGAAAGGGCAAGAAAACTGAAGAACAATAAATAATAAATCACACGTTACAATATTAAGTAAAGTTCTCTTCAATTTCCGTTTTATAAAGCCAAAGTCGAGTAACACGTCTTATTAATTAATAAAGTCTGAAGTTACTTTGTACCAAAAGAAAATAACTTGTTTTTAATGTTTTTCGTTTAAGCATAACTAATGTGTAATTAATAACGCTCGGGCGAAAATGATAAAGTAATTATTTTAACTAATTTGGCTCACTCGTTGTGACCACAGAATCAATTCAATTAGAAATAGAATAATTGCGTAAAAGAGGAAACTAGCAGTATAAAAGCTTACACCATGTTTTCCTGGAAGAATATGAAAAAATAAAATATCTCAAACTTAAATATGACTCAAAAATATAAAAATCCTGAGAATGTTTTATAAATTAACTCAGTCACGATGAACAAATGCAAACAATATTGAGTTTCAAGTTTAAGAAAGGTTAATAACGTAAATGATAGTACAATTTTGGGATTCCCTATAATATTAACGCAAATTAGGACTAATTTGGGGTATGTCAATCCTGTTAACCCTTCTTTGCATGATAGTGGAAATTTTCATAAAAACATTTAGTGAACAAAAAATTGATACTCAAAACATATGTACAGTAATACTCGATTTCGACGCCTTACGCGAATTCGTAGTTACGTGATTTTCAAATCTTGTCGATTCGTATTTTATTTGAGGGGGAAAATGGTAAAATTCGTAATTATAAAAAAGTTGTCAATTTTGCGAGGCAAATAAATTTAGAAGTAGATAGTGATGATTGTTCAAGAACTGCAGGATTCCCACAATCAGCTCATAGAAATGCATGAGCAAGAGCAAGACATTGAAAAACTTGAGTCTTCAGAACCAACTCAATCAGAAGATCGAATGACTGTTGGGAATTTGACAGAATGCCTCAGTTTAATTGAAAAAGGGTTATAAATTTTAGAATATATAGACTCCAATGATAAAAGGAATAAAAAACTTATTAATATAGTCCAGGAATATATATATATATATATATATTAGTCTATAGTATATAATATTCTTGATATATGCTTATATTAAGTTTAGTTACTAAAAATATACATAGATGGAGCCTTTATTCTTAGTATTGCTGTGTTTTTTTGATGCAGTGAGTCAGTACATTATGGAATCTGTATACATCGGGTAAGATTAGAGTTTCTTTGCTCATTTACATTATTGTTAATTATGGTTATATTCATTATTAACCTCTCTTGCAAATATTTTTGCTTATACATATTTATATTTATCTATTTCTTCCGGATTCCTATGGTAATTTAATATTGCAATTTCTATTCTATTGCTGTTATATTCACCCACGTGGGTTTTAGGCTTTTGCCTTAGTTTATACTGGAAACTATTATGTAGAAACAATTTCTGCTGCAGGAGAAGGTTGAGATCTCACAAACAATGTTTAATCCTGTTTCACTGTCCTAAACCAGTGACAGCTCGAGAAATCATAATAGTTTTCCCCGCTAGATACATTTCTTTTTGGTTTGTCATGGTTACATGTTCTTGGTTCTTCCGGTCTGATCTTAGGATGCTTGGGATTTATTAGTCTTCTTTTGAATTATTTACTGCTATATATATATATATATATAAATTATTTACGGGAGAAAAAAATCTTTGACACAAGCAGACCACTTAGTTAGATTTTATGAAAATAACCAAAAATAACTAAACTAAATAAAATAACTTCTGTTTGCGATTTTCTATTTGTGCTTTTTAAGATTTTATTAATAATATTTTTTCAAAATCAGTATTTTCTTTCTTCTCCGATCCCAATTAAAAATAATTGATATGTATTTGTAGGCGAATTTATTAAGTTTGGGGTATTACTGTACTGTTAACTTGTTGTTATTGGCAACTTTTTTCACAACTATTGTGAAGTAAGGGGCGTAGCTGTAAAAAAAAAATCAAATGTCACAATCATTATAACGGGTTTGAACTTGCCCTTCTACTGTTTGTTGTGGTTGGAAGAAACACCCGATTTCTTGAATATTTTTTATAACTAATCTGAGGTTGTTTTTTTTTTTGCTAATAAAAGTGCCAATGAATTGAAAAGAAACTGTTTTTTTTTATGTTTCTGTTATTTTTTTGTATAATTTATATTGAATACCCCAAATAATCTTCCCCAAATCAAATGACAGAAATCTACATTACTATGCAATTGTTTCACTTTTAATGTATGCTGAAAATGTTTTTTACTATATCTTTATTTTATGTTATTTTTGTAGAGAAATTTATATATAACAGACGCGCGCGCGTCTAATTTTGCATGGTGATAGATGTTTCCTTCATAATGTTTTTTAATTATTTTATATTATACATTTATATTAGGATTTCTTAAAACATTTTCTCTTTAATGTACAGCAGGAATTATATCACTGATTTATTTAAGGAAAAAATATGCAAAGAAGAGTTCATTGAATGTACATTTTTATTTAAATCAAATTTCTGCAAAAAACTAATCATACTGTTTTAATTTAAACATTCCAAATCTCTTTGCATTTCTTTTTATATAACATTGCAAGACATAAGTATATTTAAATTTTGGATAAATACATAAGATCGAGTTATGAATGTCTTAGTTCATTTATCAGATTGTATTATAAATATATCCAGTTATGTAGGAAAGCTTTTAATTTCATATTTCAATTATTTTAGAATGGTATAGACATGATCTCTTCTAATCTTATTTCAGCAATTCAACTATTGTGGTAATGCAAGAAAGCGCTTTTTTATTCATAATACACATTGCTTATCATATTTCATTATTTTCAGAATTCAATTACTTTTTACCACTAAAAATAAATTATTTACGAATGATATCAAATTTGAACGCATTTGTTTCCTAACGAAATAGATATAGTTTAATTTCAATATCTGTGTATATACTTTCCAATAACAGTAATCCGATATTAGATCGTATGCATTTCATTTATTTCTGAGATCTTGGAAACTGGAAGAATTTAGCTAGTTAATTAGATAATGAAAAATAAATTAAATGTACCGATATAGAATTTCTGTTCTTCATAGAATGAAGGCTTATACGAATGCAAATAAATTTGCTTTCGATGTTTCATGTTATTATTCATCTATATACCACTCCAAGAATCCATCTAAAAATTCTTTAGCTTTTGAAGCTTTGATGATTTTCCTGGAAACATATGGAAAGAAATTGATTTAATAATTGGTTTTATTGTGACATCTTTTTGTGGACTTTTATAAATGGAATTCTTTAAATAAGATATATTCAATTTCTGAAAAGCTTTGCAAAAAAAGTATAATATGCATAACCGAGGAATAAGTGTTCAGATAATTTAAAAATAATTGGATTGCTGTTTTTTCTCTCATCTTTCCATTGAAATTCCTCGAAGAATCTTTCCACTCTAGAGAGTTATTGAGTTTTAAACATAGCGAAAGTGTGGGTAGTTTTCATTACCCAAAGAGTTAACACAACTTGAAGATAGGAGGCAATTTTCGAATTTAAAAATTATTCATTGATTTGATTAATAAGAATAGTTTAATGTGTTTTTATTAAATGTTTCAACTGTTTTATATGAGGAAAATACAGAGATAAGCATATATATATATATATATATATATATATATACATATATATATACATATACATATATATATATATATATATATCAATTCAAAAATACCCAATTAAATTTATTAATAATTATTTGTATAAAAAAATTCTAAATTGTAAGAATAGAATCCTTAGAATATTATTATATTTATTATTATAATTTTATAATTTTTTCTAGATTGTATACTTATAAATACCATCATACAAATTATAGTAATAATTACTTATTCCCTTCGTTTTATTTTAACCATAGTAATTTTTTTATTTTGAAATACATCCTAGCACCCCTCGAGCAAAGGTAGTATTTATACATACTGTTTTTAATTATTTTATTTCCATTAATTTCATACTTTTGTTAAGTGTGTTACTAGGGGGAAGGTTGGCTGGCCAGAAAACATGTTCACACACACAACTCCACTTTTATAAAAATTATTTTATATATAATAGCTGTCATAAGTCAGCAATGTTTATAATACTGTAGAATCCATATATATATATATATGTAAATTCTATTATTATTATTAAATATCTGGTTTATATTATAATTTCTGTTTTTGTATGCTTCAGCTGTAGTGTTATATAAATGATTCACGAATCTATATAGTGGAGAACACACACACACACACACACACACACACACACACACACACACACACACACACACACACACACACACACACACACACACACCACACACACACACACACACACACACACACACAACACACACACACACACACACACACACACACACACACACACACACACACACACACACACACACACACACACACACACACACACACACACACACACACACACACACACATTGCATTTCAATGGGAAATCATTTACTGGAAAGTTGATTTTTTTTCACTGATCTCTGTAGTTTTTTTTTTATCATAAGACTACCCATTATAGGAAGAATTGAATTTAAAATAATGGGTGTTTTTATCCTTCTTCTGGTTAAAATGATTTTTTTTTAAATTGTAAGAATTATATTCTATACTAGGGTTTGTAGCCCCGGGATCCCGGTGGTTTTTTCAAATCCCGGGATCCGAGGATTAAAATAACTAATCCCGGGATTCAATTTTTGCCTGAATTATATATTGAAATTTTTGTTCAAAGTTTTGTGAATCTGGTATTGCATTTAATGTTTCTTATTTACTTTTTTTGTACTGTATACGTTTAATGTCAGTTTTCTTACGTGTTGAACCTTGAAGGTTTCGAGGCAGGTGTGTATGTTAAACCGTGAAATTTGATATGTTTTCCCTTATTTCTTCTGTAACTTTCTCCCCATCGCGAGTGGGGTCAGAAAATGGACATTTTTCCTACCCTCAGGATGTCCGATGTCAGCTAACTTGGGACAGAGGCCATTAGAATTTTCGGAAGATATCTAGTAGGGTTTCAGTCCCGAAATTCTGAAACCGTGGGATTCCGGTTTCTTCACCAATCCGGAAATCCCGGGATTAAAATAACTAATTCTGCGATTTAATTTTTGTCTAAATTATAATTAAAAAAAAAATTTCTCATAAAAATTTTCTAAGAATTTCATTTTTAAAAAATTTATATTTTGTTTATGAAATATGCACGTAGAATTTTTTTGTGCAAGTTTAAGTGCTTTAGGTATATACATATATATATATATATATATATATATATATATATATGCATAGCTCTCATTTATCGTATGGGAGAACGTCGTACAGATCTAAGGGGCTCACTGCAATGCTTGCACAATAATATAAGCAACCTCTCAAGAATATATTTTGTCACAATTCCTTCTACAATGGGTAGGTTCACGAAACAGGATCTGTGTCTCAGTAATGTTAAAGATAGGTGTTTTTAAGGAACATTTATAAACATTCTATTGAATAAAAATCTCCAATTTTTTTACTGAATATTCTTTGAACCATAATAGATACTTTAATCAGAGATTTTATAGATACAAGGGGTGATCAAATGAAAAGGTACGAAACGACACGGTGAGTACAAATATAGACTTTATTCAAAATATACACCATAGGCCTGAGCACAACGATCCCACTGATGAACAAGCCGCAGGATTCCTTGTTCCCAGAATTCCTGTGGCTGTGACGAGACCCAGTCCTTCACAGTGTCCTTGAGTACGTCGTCCGAGTTGAAGCGCTTTCCTTTCAGGTGTTTCTTCAGTGGACCAAACACATGGAAATCGCAGGGTGACATGTCCGGACTGTAGGACGGATGGTCCAACGTCTCCCATTGGAACTTGTCCAGTTCCATTTGTGTGACTCTGGAGACGTGTGGACGCGCGTTATCATGGAGCAGAACCACACCCTCCGTGAGCAGCCCCGGTCTTTTATTCTTGATGGACCTGCGTAGGCGTCGGAGTGTCTCACAGTACACATCGGAGTTAATGCTTTTTCTGTGCTCGAGTAATTCTGTGCTCGCATCATTTGGACGCCACTTTTTATAAGAGCCTTTGCTCTCTCCTGCGCATGCGGGCACCCGCGCATGATCCGATCCCAGTCAGAGTCTCCAGTGGCATCCCGAGATGTCTCGCTACATTCTCCCTTGGCGGAATATGCAAATATTTAACTGTTTCATTTTTATGTCGTTTCGTACCTTTTCATTTGATCACCCCTTGTAGAATGTCTTGTTATTTTTTAAAAAAAATATTTTTTGCATAAATCTGTCTTTCAAAAACAGTAATATTTCATGATGTTTAATGGTATAAATTAAGTCAGAATATTTTTTTTTTAAAAGTCCTTCGATTAAAGTATATATTAGAGTGTAATTATTAACTATGTAAAGTTATAAGATGTTAAATGTAGTAGTTTAGGGAACAAATGTTCCTTATATGGTAAAAATGTTAGTTTTGAGAAAAATAGATTTTAGTAATGGATTTAGCAGACTTTGACAGGTGGTAAAATATTCTCAAAAATTATTGAAAATACTTCTACTGCACGTAGAATGATAACTTTTTCACCATTAGAAGCGTAGATATTCATATTTTATTAAAATGGGAAAAGTGAAAAATGTGTTTGGGGGCTGAAATTCATGAAACTACCCCCTTAAATGCCGTTAATTAATAGAGGACCTGCTTGGAAGATTTGAGACACTTCAAATCCCATTGCATTGCTAACAGCTCATGCAACTGGATCTTCAATTTCAAATGAGGTAACACTTGAAATTGATTCACATTCTGACTCAATAACTGGGTCAATTTATATACAAAAACCATTAAGTGTAGCAGAAGAACTAAATAAAGTTATCAAATAGGTATATGCACAATGAATTTTATTAGATTTGAGATACTGTCATCAAAAATTCAAAAAGAAAATGTCTCTATTTTGAAAATGGAGGGAGACGTGGTGACTACCTGAAAGGAACATACTCATATTTAATGACGATAATACCTACTAGTAAAGAATCCAAACATGCATTTTCCTCGGCAGGACAAATTGTAACAAAAATAAGAAGCCGTATCAACGATGAAACGCTGAAGGAATCGTGTTTTTATAAGATTATTTACAGAAACACAAGAAATGAAGAAATATATATATTTTTTTAAAATTTCATTATGTACTATTTTTATTTGTTTTTTTTGATGATGAATTAATTTTTTTATTTGTTTCATTAAAATAATATTAAATTAGTTTTTAATTATATTTCCAATTTTATTATTCAATTTCAACTATGCTAATATGTAAGTATTTGTAATAAATAGTCCAATCCTAATCCCGGGACAAATCCCGGGATCCCGGGATTTGGATAATGTAATCCCGAAATCCCGGGATTGAAAATATGACACTGGATTGCAAACCCTATTCTATATTTTTTTGTGATGTCTTCATATTTTATCACTCTAAGTTTATAGTATTGTTCATGATAATTGCTTAATGAGTATTTTTGTATAGTACTTTTCCTCCTACAGAAATTTGGATTGCCGAGTTGAATATTTATTTTTTATTGAACATTTTCTAAAATTCCACCCTATCAAGCTTTTTCATAGTTCAAATAGTCAGTGTCATAAGTTTTTATTCCAATTCATAATAATTTATAAAATTCCAATAAGCTTTTCTGAGGCTCATCTTAAAGCTCCCTCAAATTTATCTTAATAGGATTGAAGCATATAATTTTTAGTAATAGTCTTATCGCTGAAATCCAATTTTTTTATAACTGTAATGTTTACTAAAGATTAAAAATTCATTTAATGCCTCTTAGATAGCATGTTGATATACTGCTAAATTCATCTAAATATATGAAAATTAAAAAGAAGTTTTAAGACTTCTCGTTAATGAATTTCCTATAGAACTAAAAAACATACTTCGAGAAATATTATAACCAATTTTTTTTTACTGGCTGCTTATACAAAAAACAGAATCATTTAACGAATTTCACTGAAAATAGGATAAAAAATAAGCTCTAAGCCTACATAAATTTTTATTATTTTCTCTTTAATTAGAAGTTCATATAAAGCAGATAATTAACGGACTACAGCTTAGTTTATTTTTTAAAAGAAATTTTTGACGAAAGTTAAGTATTAAAATAATCAACTATATCACTGATATTTTTTTTCGAAAAAATTTAAGAATATATAAATACATGCATTACTTGCAAGTTTTTAAAGATTTTAGAAATTCTTCAAATTATTTTGCAGTTAATTTTTTTCCCTGGTAATTTTTTATTTTAGTCTAATGATTATTTTTTAGTTCGATAAATGGGAACAGCATATTAAATTAAGGAGAGGATAGCTATATCTCATATTTTCAACTCATTTTCACCATCTATCGACATTATACGCTTATCTTATATTATTAAAAGTAATTTACATAAAAATATAATGATATTGAAGTTTTATCACAAGAGGATATTACTTAATCGATTTTTTTTATTTTAAAAATCTTTAGAACAGCACAGGAAAAATTTCTGCATTAAATAATAAAGAAAACTGAATTTAGGCAGTGAAAAACTAAGAAAATATTTTTTAATCATTTTTTAGGCCATTACATTTATGTTTACAAACTGTAAAATACAGCGTATAATGCGCACTTTTAACAAAAAAAAAAAAAAAAAAAAAAATAAGACCGAAGTTATATAAAGAGTATAAAAATTATAGCTTCAAAAAAAAAAAAAAACTTCGATAAAAAACGAGTAATTTAAGCACGGGTTTTCTCTCAAACTTCCCACTTTGCATAATATAATTTTTTAAACATTATTTTATTTTTTTCAATGAAATTTTACGAGGGGATAGTTTAATTTCCTGGTTTCAATATTCTAATATTTCACATTGTAAGCAATTGGAAATATGAGTAAAATTTAATTCTTTAAATAATTAGTTTTAATCAATCAGTTCTTAATAATTATAATTAAATTATCGTACCGTCATTAAAAACAATCGTGTATAGAAAATTTCAGCAAAAATGCGAGAAAAAAGCTTTTAAATTTTTGACCCAGACAGTTACAATGTGAGTAGCATGATGCATGACACCTGCCCTCCAATGTGTGAACATTGAAGGGCAGGTAACGTATATCCCTGGTTCTCTCTCTATGTAAAAGTAAGGCGAGAATATAGGGAAAGAACCAGGGATACGCTACCTGCCCTCCAATGTCCAAGAAATCGACTATTACAATAGTGGAGACTTGATGATTTGGGAAGGCATCTCTTTTTAAATCTTTGCAAGAGGCACTGTAGCTGCTATGATGTATAAGGATGAGTTCTTGGAGCCCTATATGTTCACCTTTTCCTGATTGCAGTTGCCCCTGATTTTATTTTAATAAATGACGACGCGAGGCACATAGAGATCATCTGGTTGATGAGTTTTTGAAAAGTGAAGATATTCGCTGATTGAATTGGTCAGTTGAGTCTTCAGATCTTATCCATACATAGCATGCCTGGGACACTCTGGAGAGGGCAATTGTAACTCGCAAACCCTCTCCAAGAACCATCCAAGGCCTGAAAACAGAGTTTTTGAACAAGTGGGATTAATTGTCACAGTAACCCATAAATTCCTTTTTTTTCCAGTATAAAATCACGGTGTGAGGCCTGTTTATCTGAAAGAGGTGGGGGACTATACCCCCTATTAACCAATTTTTTCTTATATTCTGAAACAGTTGCTTCATACCTTCCGACTTGATTGAATGGTACACACGATCACGCGTGTGTATTTTAACAGCTGAGTAGTTTTTTTTTGCGTTTTATATCAGCACTATATACATAACAAATTTCATTAAAATCGATCCAGTAGTTCTAGAGATAATTGATATAATCAAAAAATTTTCTTAATTTTGAACACCAGTGTAGTTTTAAAGGAATATAGTATTTTTTAGAAAATTCAAAACATAAAAGCATTGCCATGTTCATTTCAGACTTCTGTGTAAAACAAGATATCAATCATTGGCATGACCAAGTAATTTTAGCGCGTTTTTCACATGTTGTATTTTACAATAATGTAACTAATGAACTTTTTACTAACAGAAAGTACTCTCTGTACTTAAAAAAAATTAAAAATGATTAAATTTAAATATGATTTGGCTCATCTAGGGCACAAATGCGACCAAATGCCGAAAACCCGAGGTCAGTTAGTTGCTTATTGGCTGAGAAAAAGGTACGACAAAATATGGAACGAAGACGAAGACGAAATTAGCGTCCTAATAGCGCTTTTGTTCCACTACGTGAAAATCGCGCTAAAAAGGGGGCTCGCTTTATACGGGGAATATACATAAAGTTAAAAAATACTTCTTAAAAGTACAGTGATTGTGTTATATTATTCCTCGGATTGCACGGAGATTCTTTTTTTTTTTTTGTAGCAGAGTAAATTAAATGCTTATTTGAATTATAATATTGCGCGCTGAATGAAATGAAAATATTTAACTGAAATATGCAAAATTTGTAATCTCTGTAATTCCTTTTTTAATGTGCTTTCAGGCAAAAGTTGCTTTTTTTCCTAAGGTATATTCTGGATTTGTTTTGTTAAATTTTATCAGTAACATTTTTCTGTCGAGCATGAGTATTTCGTAAAGTATCTTTACATAATGAAATTTATTTTTAACATACCCCTGTATTTTGTAATATGTATATCTTTTTTTTACTTAAATTAAGAATTTTATTCAAAGCATGCCCTCAGTTGAAGGTTACAATAAATTGTTATCTAAAATTCTCTTTCCAGTTGCGTTTGCTGCTGATTATTGATTTTAACCTATTTTTAACCTTGTTTTCGCTCTCTTCAGGTAACCTATTTTAATTGGTCGTCTCGCGCAAAAATGGATTTTTTTTTGTCAAAATAATTTTAAACGAGAAGATTTGGTTGGATTTTGACTCCATTAGTTTTTTTTTTAACTCGACACACAATGCTTACAATTGAAAAAGTCAAAATATTGGAATCTAAGCGATATAAATTATTTATTATCTATGTTATTTTATATTTCCATCATAGCATTTTGAACATAAAAAATTCTTCGATAAAATACTTATTATCTCTCTTTTACTATTTTAACCAATCCCAATGGAGGTTTTAACTGTTGAAATTTGAAAATAAATAGTTTGAATAGAGAAGGAATTTATTAGATTTAGCACTTGTAAAAAGTCAAAAACTAACTTTTTCATATATTTTAAAATATGGAAAAGCTTATTTAAATATCAGCCAAAAACATTTTTCGGAAAACATCTATATACATAGTTATATCAATCCATAATCCATTAATAAATATTTAAATTGGAATACATTTTTGCTCTAATGCTTTTAACGGATTACTGAAATTTTAGAAATAATGGTGAGATGGGAAATTTTCCTTTCAGTAAGCTGAATGCAGCATTTATTTTGAAGTGCTTGAAATTGTAGTTAGTGATTCCTTTGAGTGCTTTAAGTTCTGAGAAATAGACAACAAATTATTTTCTCAGAATAAATTGAAATAGTACTATCGTTCTTTCTTACGAGACGAAAACAAATAATCTCACTCACGCGATATACTTTGGATGTTATTGTGAGAATGTTGATTTCTCGATTATATTTCCTAAGTTAAGGGTATCCGACTACCCTAAAATTGTGAATTTTGCCAAAAATTGACAAATTTTCTTATGATTTTATTTTATAGACCATCTTATTAGCTTTATAAAAATACCCAGTTTATTATTTTCCGTTCTCTAGAACGAAAACTACAAGTGTTTTACTAAAAGCAGAAGCCATTACTTTAAGCAAGATGTCATACTTTAAAATGCGTTTTACTCGAAATGTGTTTTTTTTGTTTGAAAATGCTCAAACAGGGCCAGCGATTGCTAAAAAGTTTTTGAAAATAATTAACTGTGAGATTTTTTGTGTTTATTCTGTATATTCTGTTTTTGTGTATATTCAACCTTCAGATTTGTCAATCGCTGTTTTATTACAAAATTTAAAGTCCCTTATTTTTATATAATCCTGTTATTTTAAGCAATTTCATATACTAACTAAGATAAAGTGCTCTAGTTTTTGTAAAAATTAAAAAATATATTATCCTGAAAGTCATTTCAAAAAAGAATAACATAGCAACACGTCAGAGTTGAAAAATTGAAAATTTGTTCATAAAACTTTGGTACAAAATGGACCCCGTTTATGCAATTTTTTAAAATTTTTACCATTATTTTCCCATTTTAGTAATAGTAATTGAATTTTCTCTGCTTAATTTTATCATATTTTTCTTAAAAAGCTCTAAAGAAATCTAGAAACCACATAAAATCCTCATATTTCCATTTTTTTTAAAAAAAAGTTGTCGCGTAGTCAGATACCTTAATACATTTCATTCGGGAATTCGATTTTATCTGGTGAATAACAATTTACTTCTATTAAACAAATATAATCCAAGCTGGGTTTTGTTTTTGGGAAACAAATCGCAAATGGTACACTTTTTTTTTTATCTTAGTATAGAATTGTTGTTGTGATTGAGTTCTGTGGAAAGAAATCTATATACATAAAGGAAGAAAAACGACTCACTGACTCACTCATCACAATATCTCCGGAACTATTCAACCTACAGACTTGAAATTTGGTAGGCATGTTTCTTTCATGGAGTAGAGCTCCGCTAAGAACGGATTTTTCGAAATTCAAACCCCAAGGGACGTTACGGGGGTTAAGAGGCGTTATAAATAATTATTTCCATTTTTAAACAACTCGACTTACAATCTTGAAATTTGGGGTAAGCAGATTCTTTACATAGAGTAGAGATCAGCTACAAAATGAGTTTTGTGAAAATAGTCCCCCCCCAAAGGGCGTTGCGGGGGATTAAGGGGCGTAATAGATAAGTATTTTCTTTGTTTAAACTACTAGATCTACCTGCTTGAAAATTGGTAATCATGTTTCTTTCATGGAGTAAATATCCGCTACAAAATGGGTTTTGGGAAAATTGACCCCCAAGGGGTATTGTGGGGAGGGGGGGGTTAAGAGGCGTTATAAATAATTATTCCGATTTTTAAACTATTAGACGTACAGTCTTGAATCTTGAAATTTTGTACGCAGATTCCATTCATGGAGTAAAGATTCGCTATATAATGTGTTTTGTGAAAATCAAGCCCAGGTGGCGTTGAGGGGGCTTAAGGGGCGTTATAGGTAATTATTTCCATTTTTAAACTATTTGACATACCGTCTTGAAATTTGGTAAGCAGATTCCTTTCATTGAGTAGAGAACCGCTACAAAATGGGTTTCGCGAAAATCACCCCCCCCCCCAAGTTTCATTTCGGGGGATTAAAGGGCGTAATAGATACATATTTCCGTTTTTAAACTATTAGATCTACCTTCTTGAACGTTGGTAGGCATGTTCCTTTCATAGAATAGAGTTTCTGTAACAAAGAGTAAAACGAAAATCGACTCCTAAGGAGGATTGCGAGGGGTCAAGGGGAGTTGTAGAAAAAAATTCCTGTTTTTGAATTGCTAGACCCACGTACTTGAAATTGGTTAAGCATGTTTTTTTGTTGAATAGGGATCCATTAAGAATGTATTTGAGGGAAATCAACTCCTGGGGAAGCAAGGAGTTACTGGGGCGTATTGACAAAAAAAAATCCTTTTTTTTCCGAACAACACGGACTATAATAATGGAATTTGGTTTGCATTTTTCCTTTGTTGAATTGAAATCCGCTAAGAACGGTTATTTTGGAGAACTACTCTCAGCGGGACTACGGGGGGGAGTATTGATAAAAAATTTCGTTTTTGCTGCATTAGATTAGGCTTGAAATTTGCCTTGCATGGTTATTTTACAGAGTAAAGATCCACCGAAAATTGGTTTTGTGGAAATCCACTTGGTTATAGGGTTGCGAAAGTGCTAACATCATTCTATACTTCAATTTTAGAGATTGTTAGAAAATACAAATTAGAAGTTATGCCCCTTTTTTAACCGAGAGGCGAGAGTTACTGGTATAAGTATATTTTTCAATACAATCGAATTCTTAATGCTAGGACTTGGATATCAATAATTTATATAAATACATATATATATATATATATACAGTATATATTTATAAAACATCTTGAAATACCCAGCGAAGCAAGTTGCTAATGGCTAGTATTCTTATAATTTGCTTTTAAATTATTATTGTAAGAGTAAAACCTCCACTATCTCTAAATACTAACAACTAATAATGCTATTTAATTCTAGTTTTTAAAAATATATGCATCTCTTTCAAATATATCAACGAAAAATAATGTAGCCACTATACCTGAGAAGTCTTGCACATGTACCCACCTCCAGCGTTGTTGAGTCGTGAGTTCGAGCCCAAGTAAATCTGATGACCCTCCGTGTAAAGCGGCTTAAGCACACTTCATCTATCGGAGCTCAAGTGAATGTGCGAATATTAACGTCGCACTATTCAAATATTCGAAGGCTTTTGGCGATGGACTTCGTAATTTTGTTTGAACCTCGATCAAGTGATGAGAACGACATCTCAGCTGGTACACCCTCTTCTGACTTCCACTCCGCACCAACAGGAGGACGTTTCAGCCTCGACATATTTAGTGTACATCGGCCCCTTCTACACGGTATTCGGATCCTTAGCGGAACAGTCTCGAACTCAAGATACGCCATCACGAGTCCATGACGTTGACCACTAGCTACCGCGGTCGCTATCGGGGCTCATAGTTATCATGTTGGCGTTGAAGTTTGAAGTACCAGCTCAGGGGTTGTCCTCGTCACTAGACCGAGGCTCAGAATTTCGTCATCCATCGATAACAACCCTCGTGGAACTTAAAAAAAGCTTATTTTTAATTATAAAAGTTCAAATGACGTCTGGGAAAAGTATTCTTTCAAATTTAAGGTATAAAAATTTGTGTGCATGTGTGTGTAAAGGGGATACCTCTAAAATGTATAAGAGTTATTACTAAGATATTTTACTTACGAAATTTTTTATAGATTAAATTATGAGGTAGTTATTAACACTATATTTCCGCAGATATGTTTTTTTTATCCTCCCAATTAAGTGTTAAGGCTCGTATGTAAGGCATCTAATTTACTACATACGCTGCAGAAATTCATATATTTGTTGCATTTCTTTTTGAAGTGAAAACTTCTTTAGCGGCGTTGGGCACTTTTTGGTAGGGGAAAATCTTTTGGGTTCGCGTCACCGACATGCTCTGACTGGCACAAGCGCAGTGTGCTGTTCGCTTTAGACACTTTTTGGATGGGTGAAATCTCGTGCGTTCGCGTCACTGACATGCCTATAGCAGTATATCTGTAGCTATACAGATGACGTATATAGTCCTGTGTATATCTTATAAGTGAAAATTGAATGGATTTAGTGAAAAGTTCAATGTGTATATACTGTGCATTTTTAAATTGTGTTTTTGTTTGATCATTATTTGAATCGTTTAATTGAAGAATCATTATGCAGTACAATAGTGAGTACTAAATAAATATACTAATAATTTTAAAATAAAAAATAAAAAAACAGAAAATTACAAGTATTTTAAATATTCGCATTTATTTTGGCGTTTGAAAATTTTATATTATTTAAAATCATTTAAAATCTTCATATTTATTCTGGCGTTTGAAAATTTCCTATAATTTATTTTCTAAAATTTAACCTCTGCAATGCATCACGCAATCCGGATTAGTATTTCACAGTGGCTTACACGTTTTCTTACTACCGTGGTAAAACAGACATCTAGTTGTTCAATCATAGTTTTATCTTGGATTTTGAAATTAAAAATTTTATAAAATCTAATAATAATTCAAGATTATTAAAATCCTTATATCATTAAAATCTTTAGTTTGAAATTATGAAAACGGTTCTGACTTTAATTTCATTAAATATTTTATTTTATTTAAAAATTTAATATTTCGAAATCATTATTTATTAATTTAACTTGTCAAAAATAAAATATATGCTCTTCTATTTTTTGAAAAATGATTATCTATAATTTTTCTCATTCGATTTTATTATTAGAAATTTACGAAAAAATATCGTCAGGGAATTAGTGTTATTTTAAACATCTGTTTTTCAAATTTGCTTAGATCCTTAACATTTCCCCCTAATTTCTGTTTTGGCAATGACTATTCACAAATCAAAGGGAGGTACTTACGATGCTATTGTCTACGAATACGATCGCAAACATCCTAGAGAATTAGTTTACGTAGCTTTAACAAGAGTAACGAGGATTCAAGGTTTATTTTTGGTTACTCAAGAAAAAATTAGCAGCAGCTGGAAATTTTGTATTGGTAGAAAAGGAACACCTCTAAATGCTTCAGAAACAGATAAACATCATAAAAGATCAACAAGTCATCGAGAAGATCTAACGTTAGAATTGAAAAGGTTACAAAACAATACACTACAAACGGCCACCAAAACTTTTCTAGAATTCATCTCCAACAAGAAAGGATTATCGATATTTTCATTCTATTGTCAAAGTTTGCATGCACATGGAGCTGACCTAAAAAATGATGCTATCGCAAACAAGTCAAATGTTCTGCTTTTGTCGGAAATTCGTATGAAAAACGAAGAACCACTTGATATTCCGAATTTCAACTTTGTTGTAAGTTATAAAAGACCCAAAGTTCCAGCCTCCACAGGGGGCTCACCTTCTTTAAGTGAGTACGGGTGTCACAAACCCGAGGTGCCTTAGTGATCTTTTCCTTTTCCCACGGGGTTTACTGTCTTTGGTAAACACGGGCTTCACGAACCCGGGGTACCCAAGTGATCCTTCTCTATTTTCGACCCTCTTTCTTGTCATTCAATTCATTCTTTCTTTCTCTTTACGTCTAGAACACAGATATTAAAACAAATGTTTGGCGCAGTACAGCCGAAATCGGCTCTTGCGCCAATAAACCCCAAAATCACTCACCCAAAGTTCCAGCAGCAGGCGTAGCTATTTATCACAATACTCAAGATACGTCACGCTTCATTACTTCACATATGGACATACAAACTAAATTCACTAGAAGCATTGGTGTTAATGTTTCTGATATAGGCGAAATATGCGTTGCTCCTTGCGATTCCGAGAATGGGCAATACATATTAATGGTTGCCGTTTATATTTCGACTGGAAAATCTATGAGACAGATACAACAATTTTTATTCAAAAATTTGAGGATTTATACTAAAGAAGGTTCTGAAATACTCGATAAAAGATTTGGGGAAAAATATGATAATGTGCTTATGATTTTATAAGTGGAGACTTCAATATTAACTTTGCAAATGATAAAAATCTACCACTAATTGAATTTCTAAATGAAACAGTTAATTTAAATATGTCCAATGATCGAAAATCAGTACTACAAAATATAAAACGACGATCGATGTGGTTTTTACGCGATACTTAGATAAATTTGAATCAAACACTTTCCCTTTCCTTACTTTAGTTACCATACGCCTATTGTATCTTTTTTAGAACAAAATGAAATGATTGAAAGTACAAAAAGTCTAAGTATTGTTGAAATTAATGATGACAATGATGCAAACAATTAAAATAATGTTAAAAATCAAGTACATTGAAATTTAAGTTAATACAAATACTATCCATAAATAATATGACTGTATATTAATTATTTCAATTGAATTGTATTTATATTTTGTCATGATCTTTGTACAGTCCGTAATATATTTGAATAATAACAAAATATATAAACATGCATTTAGTTGTGGAGTGTCAATAGATGTGAGTGTCAATAGATGTGAAAACCAGATTGATGTTGATAATTTTAATTCAAACATTATGAAATTTCAAATTTTAATACTAAAAGTTCTAAGTTTTCACTTCTATTGGCAGTCTCTATAACTGCCAATTTTTTTTTCAAGTTCTATTGTAAAAAACAAAAAAACAAAAAAAAAAAACTAAATTCTCTCTGTACAGCGAGTTTTTTTTATAATTTTTTGTAATTGTTTAATGATAACTAAATTACCTGTCGAAATCTATATTTCGTAAGATATGTGTAAAAATAATGCTACTAGAGTTCGCTTGAATAGTTGAAATCGCTATGTAGCTGCAAAATTTGATAGTGTGTTCTTAAATCTTCTACTCATTTTGAAAGTCTTCACCTCATCTATATATATAAAGGAGAAAAGCGACTCACTCACTGACTGACTGACTAATCACGAAATCTCTGGAACTATTCAACCTACAGACTTGAAATTTGGTAGACATGTTCCTTTGATAGAGTAGACGTCAGCTAAGAAAGGATTTTTTCCCCGAAATTCGAAACGCAAGGGGCGTTACGGGGGGGTTAAGGGCTTTAATAATAATTGTTTCCATGTTTAAACTACTTGATGTACAATCTTGAAATTGGGTAAGCGGATTCCTTTCAGAGAGTAGAGATCCGCTACAAAATGAGTTTGCTGAAAATCGACCCCCAAGTGGCGTTGCAGGGGCTTAGGGGGCGTTATAGATAATTATTTCCATTTTTAAACTATTTGACGCACTGTCTTTAAATTTGATATATAGATTCCTTTCGTAGAATAATGATCAGTTACAAAACGGGTTTTGTGAAAACAGACTTCTAAGTGGCGTTGCGGGGGATTAAGGGGCGTAATAGATAAATATATCCGTTTTTAAACTACTTCCCCTACCTGCTTGAAAATTGGTAGGTAAGTTTCTTTCCTGGAGTAAATATCCGCTACAAAATGGGTTTTGGGAAAATTGACCCCCAAGGGGTGTTGCGGGGGCGGGGGGTTTAAGGGGCGTTATAAATTCCTATTTTTAAGTTATTAGACGCACAGTCTTGAAACTTAGTAAGTAGATTCCTCTCATAGGGTAGAGATACACTAAAAATGGGTTTCGTGAAAATTGCCCCCAAGTGGCGTTGAGGGGACTTAAGGGCGTTATAGATAATTATTTCCATTTTTAAACTATTAGACGCACAGTCTTTATATTTGATAAAGAGATTTCTTTCATAGAGTAGAGATCAGCTATAAGAAGGTTTTGTGAAAACAGACCTCTAAGTGGCGTTGCAGGGGAATAAGTGGCGTAAGAGATAAATATTTTCGTTTTTAAACTATTTGACCTACCTGCTTGAAAATTGGTAGGAATGTTTCTTTCATGGAGTAAATATCCGCTACAAAACGGGTTTGGAGAAAATTGACCCCCAAGGGGTGTTGCGGGGGTTAAGGGCAGATATAAATAATTATTTCTTTTTTTAAACTATTAGACTCAAAGTCTTGAAATTTGGTTAGCAGATTCCTCTCATAGGATAGAAATACACTGCAAAATGTGTTTTGTGAAAATCGACCCCTAGGTGGTGTTGCGGGGGTTCAAGGGGCGCTATTGATAATTTTTTTTTGCATTTTTAATTTATTGGACGCACAAATTTTGCTAAGCAGATTCCTTTCATAGAGTGCAATTCTCCTACAAAATGGATTTTGTGAAAACAGACCCAGAAGTGGCGTTGCGGGGGCTCAAGTGGCGTTATAGACAATTATCCCCATTTTTAAACTGTTAGACGTACAGTCTTGAAATTTGATAAGCAGATTCCTTTCGTAAAGTAGAGAACCGCTACAAAATGGGTTTCGCGAATATCAACTACCAAGTTTAATTTCGGGAGATTAAGAGGCGTAATCGATAAATATTTCCATTTTTAAACTACTTGATCATCCGGCTTGAAAATTGGTAGGCATGTTCCGTTCATGAAATAGAGTTCCTCTAACAAAGAGTAAAATGAAAATTGACCCCCAAAGATGTTTGCTAGGGGTCAAGAGGAGTTACAGAAAAAAATTCCTGTTTTTAATTGTTAGACCCATATACTTGAAATTTGTTAAGCATGTTTCTTTTGTTGAATAGGGATCCACTAAGAATAAATTTTAAGCAAATCAAGTTCTGGGGGTTGCAGGGGGTTACTAGGACGTATTGACAAAAAAAATTACTTTTTTTGAGCTACAAGGACTATAATAATGAAATTTGGTTTGCATTTTTCTTTTGTTGAATTGAAATCCGCTAAGAGCGGTAATTTTGGAAAACGGCTCTCAACGGGATTACGGGGATATTTATAGTAAAACTTTTGCTTTTTTCTGTTAGATTTAGACTTGAAATTTGGCTTGCATGTTCAATTTACGGAGTAGAGATCCACCGAAAATTGGTTTTGCGGGAATCCACTTGGTTTTTGAGTTACGAAAGAGCAAACATCATTCTATGCTTCAATTTTAGAGATTTTTAGAAAATACAAATTAGTTGAGTTCTGCCCTTTTTTTTATCAACAGGTGACAGTTACAGGTATAAGTATATTTTTCAATTCAATCAAATTCTTAATGCTAGGACTTAGATATCAATAATTTATACATATATATAAGCAGTAAAAATTTATAAAACATCATGAAATACCCAGCGAAGCGGGCGGGTAACAGCTAGTTACATATAAATATGATTACCTGGAGGTATTTTCTCAGACAAGGAGCACAAAACAATTAAAATAAAAATGTTGAAAAACATGAAAAAGAACATGCTTCTATATTCTGATTAATACTTCGGTTCAGAATCATATTTTTGTGTATTTTTCTATTGTCAGCATGTTTGTGCACAATCTCTTATTATTTATTATGTTTTATGAATTAAAATAATTTTCAAGATCTTTTTAATTTTTACATTTACATTATGGGAAAGAAATTTTACTCCCATTTATTAAACATATAAGAAAACGCTTCATTAAATACGAGTAAGAATTAAATAAACACACAAAAATTCCCATTCTATACGTACAGAAAACGAGCTGAATAGAACTCTTACTGTAATATCTTTAATAATACCGTATAAACACGCTATAAACTCCAAAAGTACTAACATTTCTGCTCTCTAAACTCACTGCTTGATTGCTAAAAAGAGTAAATAATAAAAATAGATAAATTCGACCGCACTATTGCGTGTTTGTACAGACTCAAAATGTTGGGAAAACCGTAAGACCCATAAAATTGTCAGCAAACTCCTTTATAAAAAAACTTCAGCACTTTTTAAGCATCTTGGCGAAGCGTGACTGAGGAGTACATCAGTTGGAGAGGCATTGTTGTTTACGTGTTTAAAATTACCGTTAGAAAAATTCTCGAGAGAATAGACGTTTTTAGAAGGGGGAGGACATAATGATATAGTGCTTATAAATTTCTTCCATTTTTTTCCAGCAGCGCATGCTCCCTCGTTATTTAATCCAATTTCCATATTGATTACTGGAGTAAGTATTTTTAAAAACAAGAACACCAGGTTTTAACCTAGCATAAAAGCTTTTTTAGGTGTGCATTATTACTGAAGAGGTAATACACATCCTATTTATCTTATCTCAAAGAAAGGGCTTGCTTCCGATGCTGTTTCTGGGGCTTTAAATTAATTGGTAGTAACGTACAATTTTTTTTAAATGAAAGGTGAGTGATTTTTAAAACGAATAAACAAAAATGGATTGTGTTATCAGTACCAATATGACAAATTTCGTGTACATTTATTATCAATATTTTTTCCCTGAATTACTTAAATAGCTCTACCGAATTCGCAACACACATACGCATAAACACAAACACATACACACACATACTCACATGTGCATACATACACACACATACTCACATGTACATACACACATACTCACATGTACATACACACATACTCACATGTACATACACACATACTCACATGTACATACATACACAAACACATACATACACGTATTCACATATAGATACATACATGCACATATACACACATACATGTATACATACCTACACACATACACATACATACAGATACACATGCATACATACACATATACACATACATACAGATACACATGTTTACATAAACTTGCACACATACTCATACACATACACATATGCAAACACACTTACACATACATACATATACACATACATGTACACACGTACAAAACATTTTCTTAATACATAATTACCTACGAAATATGAAAAAAATGTTTCATTAAGATTGGTGATTGATTCGTTATTTAATTATACTTTGAGGTAACACGAGGAATTTTTGTGAATGATCTTATATTTTTGAAGAATGGTCAAGTTACGAGATCGACACCTGACTGGCCCCACTCTGCGAACTTCCCTATCACGCCAACGTGGGACTTAAAACCCCAACACATATGATGTGTTTCGGCACTTCTTCACAATGGGTCTTTTTATGATATTATCATTGTGTCAAAATATTTTGAACAAGAACACATTTTCCACATAATTTACAGGTAAAATATTGTAAATGATTCCTTTGTGACTAAATTACTACGATATTTATCACAATGTAAACAGTATATGTTCATGCGAAAAAAATATTTTCTCTTTGCCAAATTTTACATTGTTTGATAATAGGTAATCACAATTTCATTATGACTCCATGCAAGGGATAAAGTCATCTCTATTTATTTTTCATTTATAAGATCCTTAAGAAATCAGTATTTTTGATGTGTAACATCTTTACTCTCGATTGCTGGATATTTGTTGGAGTGATTTCGTGAAAAGGGACGGAAATGCGTAACAGGAAGTCAGGGGAAGCGCGCGCTGTTTGATTTGACCAATTCAGCGCCTTGGGGTGTCTCTTCGCTAGCCTCGTCTCGGGGTTCAACTGTAGTAGCAATTAAGACGCCCGCCTACCGCATATACCAGCAAGTCTTATTAGACTTCATCAAGAATAAACTTGTGATTCTTACGTTCAATTGTCAAAGTCTCAGTGCTCGTTCTGTGTGAAATCTGAGAGAGAGAGAAGATATATTTATATATGTGTAAACTATATATTAATAATCATATTTCCTGGTAAGCGTCTGACAAAGCTCATCATTCTTAAAAAAATAGAAGTAATATGGAATTATTTGAATAAATATTTAGGTGGTTATCATTTTCATACTTTGAGGTTAATTCCTGTCACTGTCAATATAATATTTTTAATTGTGATTAAAAAATATTTCTCGATTTAAAAAAAACTAATTGAGTAAACGGGTATTTTTTTGATTTTCTCTAATATTTCAAATTTTTAAGCATGCGCTTGACGGTGTCTCTTCGCTACCCTTGTCTGGGGGGTCCAACTGTACTAGCAATTAAGACGTCCGCCTACCGCCCATACCAGCAAGTCTTGTCATTTTGGTAGTCGGATACATTTCTCCGAATCAAACAGTTAAAAAAATTAAAGATTTCCTGCATTTTGTACTTTTACCGTATACCGAAGGTGGTTCTGCTCTTTTTTAAAAAAAACTATCCCTCGCTTCCTGTGATTTTGAATGGTGATTTTAACGTTAACTTCAGTTTTCCAGAAGCTGAGCCGCTCATAGCTTTTCTGAAAGATGAAATCAAGCTCGAAATGAACACTAATCGAAATGTTTCGACAACTAACAGTGGTACTGTTATTGACGCTGTTTTTCAACGATTTTTAAATACTTTGAAATCACAAGTATATGTGTCATATTTTAGTTTTCATAAATCTATTGTCTCCACTCTTCCCCAAATTAAACAATAATAAATATTTTTGATAAAAAATTGCATTACTCCTTGTGTTAATTAAATAAAATTTTCATTAAAGATATAATTATTCGATAGAAAATTATTTCCAGTCATAACCGATTCATTTCTTTCAGGATTAAAGTCAATATAGCGTATTTACCATGATAACAAGTCAGATGTTACACATCATATGCGACTACTGTAAGACTCGTTTCTTTTTTTTCAATATTTTTATGTTTATTAATGGATGAATAATATATCAATAAAATAATTATAATGACAGTCTTCAAAAATTTCTAACTATTTTTCTTACAATAATATTAATGACTATTAGTATTGAAAATATAATAAAAATTTGTGCTTTTTTTAATATTATACTTTCAGCTTTGCCTTAAAAGGACAATGAATTATTTTCTTATGCATAATGATATTTTTATAACATTTTTTAATTGGTAAACGGCAAGCAAGTTAAATAAATCTACAAGCGCTCGTGCTTCGCGTATTTATATTTAAATTCATCATCTTTCTAAGCTAAGAAGTTAAATTCATATAAAACTTATATTAGAATTCTACACGGCATATCAAGAAATTTAAATGATATATGCTTGAATTATCTATAGCTATTTTATGAAAATTCATTTTTAAAACGTTGTTCCCACCCTTAAAACTCGGAAATAATTTCGTTTCAAAGGCTTCTTGTAAAGGAAATTGTCATTCCACCATAGAATTCGAAATTGACATGCTTAGGGCTTCTTTCACACAAACGTAATATTCAATACAAAGAGTCTTTCGATCACTTAAATGTCAACAATGGAAGCATATCTGGGACAAAATAATAGAAAGCTATAGATAGCTTATGAACTACAATGCTGGAGTACAATGAAGTATTCCATGCTTTTGAAAGAGCGAAGCCAAACATATTTATGCACTCCCAGCGACAACAAACATGTGTCAAGGATAACTCAAGGACTTCAAATGAATAAATTTTTCTAGATTTGAAGTAATTATGAGGCATAAAAGCAAAACGTTATTTTTAATCGAAACAAATAATTTACATTTGATACGAATGGTTGTGTCACGTCACCATTTCTGACTTATAAACGTCAGAAAATTCCTTTGAATAAATGTTCAATTATTTTTCATTGATATTAATATGCAAATACCTATCTAGAATGTTCTTATTGTTTTGGTTAAATTAAAATTAAGCTGTTATTTTGATTCATTGGCAGTTCTTTGTTATTTGTGACTCTGAGAGAGATGAGTTGTTTCCTGTATCACTAAAAGGGAAACAAGTAAAATTCGCTGAAATGATACCATTTTACAGTGAATGTATAAACGCAATTGACTAAACAATAAGGTAGGTCGAAAGTTGTTTTGTTTTCAGAATTTCAAAACTTACCTATGCGGAAAAGGTGTTCCCTGGTATAGTATAAATGAAGAAAATAAAAAAAAAATTTAATTTTTATGTTAAGTACTATCACAGGGAGAATGAAGTTTAGGTATTTAAGCTTTTTTTATGGTAAAAAGTCAAAGTATTTTTTTATTAAAGAAAAACGGGTATTTTTTACATTTATTGTGATGAGAGAGGTCATCTACTAAATAGTTAAGAGGAAAAAACATCTGGAACATTTAACAGTTGCTTTAATATTAAATTGCAGTTAATTATAAGGCATTAAAAATTGCAGTTCATGATAAAGCATTAAAAATGCAGTTCACTATAAAGCATTAAAAATTGCAGTTCACGATAAAGAATTAAAAATTGCAGTTCCCGATAAAGCATTAAAAATTGCAGTTCACGATAAAGCAAAAGCTTCAAAAATTGCAGTTCACGATAAAGCAAAAGCATTAAAAATTGCAGTTCACGATAAAGAATTAAAAATTGCAGTTCATGATAAAGCATTAAAAATTGCAGTTCACGATAAAGCAAAAGCATTAAAAATTGCAGTTCACTCTAAAGAAAAAGAATTAAGAATTGCAGTTCACTATGAAGCAAAAGCATTAAAAATTGCACTTCACTATAAAGCATTAAAAATTGCAGTTCACGATAAAGCATAAGATAAGCTGAAAAAGGCTTGGATATTGGACAAATTCGACGGTACGGGGAAAGAGATCTGGTGTTAAGAAATGTTTCAATGTATATTATACTATCCACTACTCAATACTCATTTATCAATAATAATCATTTTTGGTTATTTATATGGTGGAAAAATAATTTTATTTTGAGTTTAGAATCACCTAACCAAAATTATGTCTTTTTCCATTTTTTTTGAAAATTTAACCCTTTGTGGCAATATTAAATTTTGAAATCTTTTAAAAATTATTTCTCTCCTAATCACATATGATAGAACAGGGGTGGCCAACCCGCGGCACGGGTGATACAGTGTGGCACGCGAAGACTTATTTAAAAATTAAAAATTTTTTTTAAAAGATAAGTACTAGTTGGTTGCTTTATTGAAAGTTGGTTGTCTCAGACAAAACGAAACATCAAAAATTTAAAATACACTTAATTAAATTACAATAGAAAATTATAATGTAGACAATACTCCTTCATTGTTTCGTACGTTAATTTTCCATAGGAAATATATTCTCGAGATTCTGGAATTTAAGGGAGTATGTTTTAAAATATCTGGAAGAGAACAATGGACTGCCCAGTGCGTGCTTGCTTCTCAAGAATGAAGATAGGATTCGAGATTTAGCTGTTCTTATAGCGGTACAATTTTTTTTTATTGAGAACGTTTATAACCTTGTGTACCACAAAGTATCCCACTGGGGCTTACATAGAAGTAAGCGTGAAGCACACATCACAAAGGAAAGAAGGATTACAACACAAACATCCATGCCTTCTCCGGGATTCGAAACCAGGCCCTACGTCATCGCAGTCAGCGTCACTAACCACTCTACCGGATGGGCGGCTTACCGATACTATGACATTTAAAAAATTAAGATTATAAAGATAAGGTTGTTCTCTTTCTCTCTCTTTTCCAATACTGATTGATCATATATATCCTTTTGTGAACGAACTTTTGCTTTCTTGTCTCGATAATGAACGGGGGGGGGGGAAGAGAAACTAAATCACACCTAAAGCAAACCGATTTTGTTAGCATCTTCGAGAATTAATCCTTAATGTGTAGATGACTCAATAAAAAATCTACAAATCGAAAAACCACATAAAGTACTGACTGTTTAATAATTATTTAGAATTAAATTTTTCTGGTTGCTCAATTTTATTTTATACTTAACCTAACTGACCAAAATTGAAAAAAAAATTAACATAAAACTTAAGTTCATACTTTTGTCTTATTTATTATATTATTTTTAAACGTTCCTACTTAGACTTGAATAAAATATATCCTATTTGCGAACAAATTTTATAAGGCTATAAGTAAAATTTTTTCACCTTTCATACTCTTTTGTTTGTTGGAAAAGTTTTTGAAATGGCATTCTTCCCAAAAAGGTTGTTCACCCCTGTGATAGAACATCTTTCCCGCAAAGGTGAGGTTAAATTAAAAATAAATTTTCCCTCCATATAACTGTGATCCACCCAGTCACAGACTGATAAAATAAAATATATTGACGTAGAGTTTTAAATTTTATTATTTTATACAGGTATAAAAAGGTTGAATTTAATAAATGAGTACATCTGAAAAAGGCCTAGAAAATATTAGTATAAGAGACTAAAAGATGAATTATTTTTCTGTTAGGTAGTTGCTTAATTTTTGCATTTTAGCTGTAAAATGTATTTCAGCTGCCTAAACAAGTACTCCGTTCTTATAGGGAAAAAGTTTTCACTGTAAAAAGGTTTCAAAAACAGAATAAATGGCATTAAATTTCTGAATTCTTCTGAATCCATACTCCTTTGAAGTATGGATATCTATACCAGGGGTCGGTTATCTTTTAGCTATGGTGTGCCAAGCCAATCTACCAATATGTGATTCAGGGTACCTTGTAGTTGAAAGTATTTGAAACAATTCGATTCCCTCGGCAATGTATACAGAGTAGGGTTAGAGATGCAAAATATAGATTTAGAGTTTTACTATATATTAGTTATGCATCATTTAGATATTTATTAACATAAAAATAAGCAACATAAAATATATAACTTATTTCATCAACATAAATAAAAAATTAAAGTTGTACAAATATTATCCATTGTGTATCTTTTTTAAGAATATTTATATTAAAATAAGAAATAAACAACATAAAAAATAAGTATTTCTACAGCAATGTGGTGAAATAAAATACAAACATTTTAATGTGAGACTTATCCCTATAAAAAAACTCCTCTACTTTATATTGCAATATCAGGGGTATAATTTGAGACTTTCAGTTTGACACATGTGATTCTGAATGTTCAGTACTAAAACAACTTCTTTGTTAACTCAAAATATATTTCATATATATAGTCACTTATACAGTCACATTTTAGTAGAGGATGGTACTTTTGCATAAATCATACAAATTATACTCAAGCAGATTCAGTAGAACCATTATATGAAAAATATCTGAAAGGTAAGATTTTGCCTTTAAATAAAAATGTGTGAGGCATAGGGAGGAGAGACCGAGCGATTTAACTATATCTAATAACTTTGCAGAGGGGTATAGAGTTTCACTCTGCATTCTACATGAGACACGCGTGCTATAGTTTACAAACGCTTGATCTATACTTTATAAATTTTAGAGTTACAGATAGCATCATTTATTATGAATATTTTCACTTCAAAAGTTACCTATCATGATCCCTTAAGGAGAGCGTCATCCTACAGAAATATTTACTACCGAAGACCTGAGCGGATTTAAAAATGGATTGAATTGGTGTTTGTTAAGGTATCCATCTTTGTTCGGAACCGTGATTTTGCAAAAGCGTATAAACGAATATTTTTTAAATATTTATCGTCGCTTAGATTAGAATGCACGTATAAAATTGCTTTAAAAACATTATTACCATACAAAATTATTCAAATACAATTTTTTGGCAAAAAATAAACAAAAAATAATCATAGAATTAACCATTTTTAAAATATTTTCCTATTATGAAAAATGCTTTATAATAATAATAATATTTTGAATATATATGTATCTGAGACCTCTGTACAAGCCTTAACTAGGATTTTTGAAATATATCTTATAGAAGTAGATTTATGCATAGTTTGATACATCAGAGGGAAATTTTTTAATCAAAAAACACTGATTATTATTTTAATTGGTAGTAACTCTGAAAATAAAGTGAATTTTTTCAAAAATCTTAGTTCAGGCTCTCTGGAAAAGTCTTAGTAATACATAAGGAAAACATTATTATTATTATAGAAGCATTATTCATAAAAGGAAAATATTTTCAAAATAGGTAGCTCTATGTTAATTTTTTGCCATAAAATTGAATTTAAATAATTTTTTTATCGTAATAATATTCTTAAAGCAATTTTATACGTGCATTCTAATCTAAGTGACACTAAATATTAAAAAAAACATTCATTAGTATGCTTTTGCAAAACCATGGTTCCGAAAGTAGTGGGATACCTTAAAGAACAATTGTTCCACTGGAAAGTAATACAGCTTCACATTTTAATATCCAAAAGTTTTTTTTTTCGAAAAAAATTGTTCATTTCAAACTGCTTTTTGGGGTGCAATTATACGATGTAATCTCATGATATAACAGTATAAAGTAAAATTTTACTACAAGTTATAATTGATATCATTTGATACTATGGAAAGTGTTATTGCTCTTTATTCTGCTATACACATTATCAGTGTTATATATAGGTAACATTTTACACACATTTCGCTGTAATATACAGACATTTCTTATTTTACACTATGTACATAAATGTTGAATTTCCAGACTTACGAGAGGGATTTTTCCTGCATATTTGTATTCTTTATTTTGACAATATATTCCTTTTTATAAGAAGTTTTACATGAATAAAAAGGAAAGTTTAGAAGAACATTTTTTTGTTATAAAAGCTTGCTTTACATGAGGAAGCAAATTTCAAAGAAAGCCATTGGCAGCGCTGTTTTCCGTTTTGATGAAGTTTCATGGACTTTAAATTAATTATAGTCATGAGGAAAGGGGTGACAATCAAGCGGATCGAATCAAATCAAAGGCAACTCATTTGTTAATGAACATATTGGACCATGAATTATTCAAAATTTTAAACCTAATGAAGGCAGAGAAGGAGCTACTCGCAATCAGGATTAAAACATGAAATCACAAAGAAAGTTGTGTGATTTAAATGTAGTACAATTCAAAAATAATAGTTAAAATTTTGAATTTCCTTGCAATGTTGTATTAAGTTTAAATAGCTGGCATTATATGAACATGTTGAGTTATTTTTTCGCTTCGTCACAATGGGATTTATAGTTCTAGAATCTTTAAAGTTGCTCTTTTCGAGTTTTCTAGATGCTTTGAGAATCATATTTTCTGATAAAATCTCCAGAAAATGTCTTAAATATATTCATTTTTCACTTGTTTTTTTATGATTCGATAAATGATTATTAATGTAAACTTCTAAGTACGTAGTTTAATGAGATAATATAATACACACTCATGTCCAAAATTAGCTTTAGATACAAACTATAATAGTTACAGATTAATGCTATTCTATGAAATACCCAATTGATGTAATCCATTTCTACAAGGAATATATGAAGGGTACGCTTAATTAGCATTACTCAAATGGAAGGGATCAAACGGTTTCTCATAGGAAAATCAAAGCGGTACGCCATCTGACGGTGAATCAAGCCCTTTGTACAAAGTAAATATTTGAGTTAATATGTTCAATATACAGGATTTGATTTCAATCTGTTGAGACTCAAAATGGTTTATTGTGACTTCGAAGTATTACTTGGAAGAATCTGGGAAGTGGCGAATAATCATCATAGAAGCATTTCAAGCATTTGTGGAAACAGCGAGATGTGTGAATATTTCGAGACAGATGATCTCTATGCACTGGAAAGATTTTTAAAATTCCAGAATTGTTGCAAAAAAACCTGAATAAAGTTGTTAATGTATTACTACTGCTTATGAGGAAGATGTATCGCAGTAATTCTCCATCATAACATAGAGTCTACAGCTTGGTAGTCAATTTCCACTTAAATTGTTGTATTAGGAAAACTGAATAACACAGAAGGCTTAGTGGAAAAGTCTTTCAGTCAGTGCTTATCAAACTTTCAATATTAGCAACCCAATTTTTAATCAGAATTTCATCACGCTCCCCCCCCCTATAATGATAATGTATTCAATGCAATAATAATGTACTTTTACGCTAAAGCTGCAATATTATAAATAAACCATGCAAATTATCAATAAAAGTATTACATTTGGGGCATATGTTACTTTTATATAAGTAATAAATATTTTAAGTTACTTTTTAGTTTTTGGATAAGTATTAGGCTAATCTTCCCAGTTCAGAAAGTATTTTGCTTGCTTCCTTGCAGTAAATTAATAATTTTTCTAAATAATCTTTTTTTTTTGACATGCTTGAACCCCCCGAGTAGGATTATCATGCCCCCTAGGGGGAATGCCCCACAGTTTGAGAAGCGCTGCTTTAAGCCCCAAAAATAAAGAGTTTGTGTTTGTTTTTTTTGCCCTGTCTTCCCAATAAAATAGGAATTGCTTTAATTGGTATAGAAAACAGGAGAATCCGAGTGAACATAAATTAGCCCTTGTTTTTTCTTTCTTTTTACACTGATGAATCGAGGTTTATTTTACTATCTAATTATTTAACATCTGAAGGGAGTCAGGAATACAAAATGTTCCTTTAAATATTGTGGAAAATAACCATTTCGATAGTGCAGGTGTGATGATAGGGAAGAAACAATGATCAAGGAATTTAGTTCCCTTATATGTTTTCAACATTTTATCAATGATTTTAATAGATCTTATAGCCTTAGAGGCAACCCTTTTGTAGAAATGCATATGGATCTAAACTTTAATTATGGAGGAGCAAACCTCAGTGAAAAGTTCTTTGAAAGGGCAGCCATTGAGCGAATATTATGGTTAACAAATTCTCTTGATAGAGAAACCCAATAGAGAACTTACACGACTACCTAGGAAAAAAGAAGATGGAACACTCTTCTTTCTAGGTATGACTACATTTTTGAAGACTTCATTTTTTACAGGAGTGGAGCTTAATTATCCAAACTATTTAGCCACATCATTGACAATATTAAATCGCATTGTGTAATAAGTGATAAATGATTACAAGTCTTACTTGTAATCGATAAGTGTTTACAAGTAATAGGCGATAACACATTCCGTGTTAAATACATGTCTTAATCCCCCCCCCCCTGAATTATTCTTTTCTTTTTCTGAACTCTCCTTGCTAAATATTTTTGTCAGTTTTTTGTTTCATGTTATAATTTTAAATATCTCATGTAATGTTCTTAATAGATTTCCTTTGTATTTATCTGCCATGATGTTATACTTTATTCCCCTCAAATTAATAAAACTACAGTTCACAGTTTCTGAAAATCAGTGATTTTATGTATGTAAAAATAGTTTTGGTCATGAGGAGATTTTACTTGAACGTTCTTAAAAAAAATACCCTCGAAAATTATGCTAATTCAGAATAAGAAATCAAGCATTGCTTTTTTTCAAACTGTTTTCCAGCGAAATTTCAATTTTATGTGTTCTTATCACTACACAGAACTAGTTTTAAAATTAATACATGTATTCTTATTGTTATAATTGTATAATATATTCAGTTACAGCATCTAACTACTTGCGACAACTTTTTTAAAAAAAAATGGTGATATGGAGATTTCTTTGTGGTTCTTTGGTTTATTTAGTACATTTTAAGAAAAAAAATTCTAAAATTACGAAGAGAAAAATAAATTATTACTACTAAAATGGGGAAAAGTTGGTGAAAATTTACAAAAAATTACATCAACGGTCCCCACTCTCTACAAAAAATTTATGAACAAATTCTCAATTTTTCAATTTTGATGTATTACTTTGCTATTCCTTTTTGAAATGACCTTCAGTATAAGAGATATTTGAATTTTTACAAAGACTAGAGCCCTTTATCTTAGTTATTACATGAAATTGCTTCAAAAACAGTGATTATATTCACATAAAGGTCTTAAATTTTGTAATAAAACAGTCATTGATAAATCTGAAGGTTAAAACACTTTTTTACTGTTATACAGAAGATACACAAAAAATTTCATCAAATTATTTAAAACCTTTTTGAGAAACTGCTATCCCCGTTTGAGTTTTTTGGAAAAATGAACCCTTTTCGAGCAAAACATATTTTAATGTTTGACATCTTGTGTAAAGTTATGACATCTGTTTTTACTCAAACACTTGTAGTTTTTGTTCTAGAGAATGAAAAATAAAAAAAAACTTGTTTTTTTTAAAAAAAAGCTAATAAGATGGCCTATAAAATAAAATCATATAAAAAATTTGTCAATTTTTGAAAAAAATCATGAAGCAAATCAGTAAACTTTTTTCTCTTCTTGAGTTCATGTTAGAAAACTTGAGTGATGTCCCCTCTGGATGCTCTTGTGATCTTTTTCTATTTATACTGTCCTTATTTTGTTCTAATACTTGCCTTATTTTTTAAATTTGATTTTGCATCTTTACCACAAATATATTTGTAAAGATTATTTACATAATATATACTAGCTTATATTTTGAAATAACCAAATTTTTAGAACATTCAATCCGAAATTACTTTTTGCACCAATAAAACCTATCAAACAAACGGAAAAAAAAACTGGAAAATAAAATGACTTTATGTTTAATTATTCACAATTATTCTTCCAAAAGTTGTGGTATAAGAACATCATTTATTTCGTTTGCAAATGTAATCAATAACATTTTAGTTAAAAAATTATTTAAAGATCAATCAATAAAGTTCTTGAGTTTGTGTTCTGTCCATAATATATGTGCTACGTGAAGAGTCTAGAATGCGATTTAAAAAAAGAAAAACGAGCCTTACTGTAGTCGCATATGATGTGTAACATCTGACATGTTATCGTGGTAAATACGCAATAGTGATTTTAATCCTGAAAAAATGCAACGGGAACGATTGGAAATATTTTTCTATCGAATAAATATATCTTTAATGAAAATTTTATTTAATTAACACAAGGAGTAATGCAATTTTTTATCAAAAATATTTATCCTTGTTTAATTTGGGGAAGAGCGGAGACAATAGATTTATGAAAACTAAAATATGACACATATACTTGTGATTTCAAAGTATTTTAAAAATCGTTGAAAAACAGCGTCAGTAACAGTACCACTGTTAGTTGTCGAAACATTTCGATTTGTGTTCATGTCGAGCTTGAGTTCATCTTTCAGATAAGCTATGAGTGACTCAGCTTCTGGCAAACTGAAGTTAACGTTAAAATCACCATTCAAAATCATGGGAAGCGAGTGAGTTTTTTTAAAAAAGAGCAGAACCACCTTCTGTATACGGTAAAAGTACAAAATGCAGGAAAGCTTTAAATTTTTTTTAACTGTTTGATTCGGAGAAATGTATGCGACTACCGAAATGACTGTTTGTCCATTTTCAAATAAGCATTCTACAGCACATATGTCTCCAATATATTGACTAACAATACCCAGCCCACTTGTTTGACGATCAATAATGTCCATATATTACTTACTCGTATTTTTTTTAAGAATGATGATCTTTGTCAGACGCTTAACAGTAAATATAGTTATAAATATAGTTTACACATATAAATATAACTTCAGATTTCATACACAACGAGCCCTGACACTTTGACAATTGAGTGTAAGAATCGCAAGTTTATTCTGGATGAAGTCTAATGTAGTAAGACTTGCTGGTATGTGAGAAGTGAATTTAGATTCAAGTAAACGAAACCGAGTCTTTGAATTCCAATCTTTTCAAATGCTAAATTTAACAATATAAAACAAAAAGCTGGCGGCTTGATTGCTACTAAAGTTGGACCCCGATACGAGGGTAGCGAAGAGGCACCATCAAGCGCATGTTTGAAAATTAGAAATATTAAAGAAAATAAAAAATATACCCGTTTACTTAATAAGTTTTTTTTAATCGAGAAATCTTTTTTAATCACAATTAAAAATTTTATATTGACAGCGACAGGAATTAACCTCAAAGTATGAAAAGGATTCGCACTAATTCCATATTACTTACTTGTATTTTTTTAAGAAGTATGAACTTTGTCAGACGCTTAACAAGAAATATAATTATTAATATACAGTTTACACATATATAAATATATCCTCAGAGAGAGAGAGAGAGAGAGAGACTTCACTCACAACGAGCCCTGAGACTTTGACAATTGAGTGTAAAAATTGCAAGCTTATCCTGAATGAAGTCTAACAAGACTTGCTGGTATGAGCGAAGTGGATTTAAAGTCATGAAAACGAAATCGAGTTTTTGAATTCGAATCTTTTGAAATGCTACATTTAACGATATAAAAAAAGCTGCCGGCTTGATGGTTACTAGAGTTGAACCTCGAAGTGAGGCTAGCGAAGAGACACCACCAAGCGCGTTGATTGGTCAAATCAAATAGCGCTCTCTTCGCCGGCTTGATGGCTAGTAGAGTTGGACCCCGAGCGAGGGTAACGAAGAGACATCACCAAGCGCTCTTATTGGTCAAATCAAACAGCGCACGCTTCTCCGACTTCCTGTTACGAATTTCCGTCCCTTTTCACGAAATCACTCCAACAAATATCCAGCAACCGAGAGTAAAGATGTTACACATCAAAAATTAATTGACGAGATTTGAAAATTGCATAAGTCGAAGTTTTACTGTATTCTATTAAAAATGCTGCGTTTCCTTAAAGCCGTGACTTGATTAAAATTATCCTTTTTCAAAAATTAGATACAGTTTTAGTTTTGAAATTTTACAAAACGTAAAGCAGTTTTAAAATATATAAATAGTTTTAACTATATAAAATTATAAAAAATCGTATTTTAGGGTGTATATTGGTGTGCAAAATAAAGACAATTTCACTTCCAGTTAATTATTCCACAACTATTTTACGGATTTTAATGAATGTATAGGTGTTTATACTTACGCCAGAGTAATGATATTCCATAAAATTTGCAATCTATGTAGTCAATTTTTGGAGGGAACCTGTGGAAGACAAGCTTTATTCGCATTAGCCAATCAAAAATTCTAAAACGGTTTGTGATATGCATTTCAAGGGGTCATTCCCACTGACGTTGATTCAAGTAATTCGATCAAAGTGAATATCTGTGAGTGAACTTCTCTAAAATATATTGTTTCATTTAAATGTGTAAGAACTCAATACGATTTTTCAGGGCTCCGAAGTATCATTTGGAAGAATTTGACCGTTTAGAAGCCATGAAAACAAAGATACGTGAGAATATTTTAACTTAGATTTCATATTTCAGTCTGTTGGTTATGGAAAATATTTTAGAATTATAAAAATGTTGTAAGGAGACATAGGCAAGGAAGCAGACGATAATCAACTTCTCAAGATCCACGTAGGACAATAACTGCTTGTCCTAGCGCAGGAAGTTTGCCACTTCTTAGCTAAATTCAGCGCTTGTACACACAACCGACGTTAAAACTTTGAATCACGGTTAATTTTGTATGAAAACGGCCTTCTAACTATTACTAGATACTAGAATGTGCGTGTCCTCTTTTAATATGAATAGGAATTGCTTTAATGGATGGACTACGCGCTTCCAATAGAGGATCTGCGATGGACTATAGCAGTGCTTCTCAAACTCGTAATATGCGCGAGTTTTCAATCATAATTTTCATCGTGACCTTATACTATAACAGTATATTGCATACATTAATAATGTACTTTGATGTTTAGTCTACAAAACTAGCTTAATTATAAATCGTGTAAATTATCAGATAAATATCGAATTTTACATATGTTATTTTTAAGTAATAGATATTTTAAGAAGTTATTTTTTTTCTTCAAGTAACAGGATAAGTATCATGTTATTTTCCCTTGCTAATTTTTTAAGTTGGAACACATTGCAAAATAATTTTTAAATAACTCGTTCAGGACCATGATCACATATACGTGATTTTCAGGGAACATGGTATCATATGCGAGATTACGTTTTGCCCGTTCTGAGGCCAGTGGTTTCGTGACTTTAATTTGAAACTTTCGGAATTTCGAATGATTATAAATTGTTAATTTCGGCATAACAGTAATAATTTTATCTGATCATGCACTTCAGGGCCCAAAGTCACGTATACTGATATGGGCACAGTAGGCCTTGGCCCTCGTGGTGTGTTGTGCCACTCAGTTAAGTTTAATAATTTTATATGAATTTTTAAATCAAGTTAGGTTTAGCGGATAAAACCGCCTGGTTCTGAACGTGTTAAAGAAGTTAGGAAGGAGGTACCTTGATACAGAAAGGTTCTCAACTACCGAAGAAGAAATCTTAATAGGGTCGAAATCAAAATCAATTTTGTAATAAATCCCTCTTTGAATTTTGGCAGGGGTTGATGATGAATTTTCTGCATTGAAAACAAAAGTATTTCGTATACTATTACCATTTCCAACTCAAGTACTTATTAAACTTGTTCTTAATTTAGTATTGATAAATTAATTATCAAATACATTTTTGCACTTCTGATACTTTTATTATATTATATCAGTGTAATTTTTATTATGCCAGAATGCATTCTGTTTTGCTTCCTTCAGTAAATTAATAATTTTTTTAAATATTTTTTTATTTTTTAGACTTTTTGTATGATCACGTCTCCTGCATAAGGTTATTACACACCCTGAGAGGGTCGCGCCTCACAGTTTGAGAACCTCTGGACTAGGCCTTATGTAAAACTTTTCAAATGTGCAAATGGATGCGACTTTTTACTTATTTTGATGATAAGTCATTCACATCAAGCATACCACTGTGACGAATTCTTTGAACTTGAAGGCATTGAGCGAATACCTTGGTCAGCAAAATCTTCTAATCTAGATACGGTAGAGAACTAATGGGACTGCCTTGGAGAAACAGATGCAGGGAAACCCTCCTTCTGAAAGAGATATAAATATCTAAGGACCACACACACACACACATATATATATATATAGACGGAAATGCTGTGTGAAATTTCCCCCCGAATTGTGAACAATAACATGCCAGCTTCAAATCACGTTGTGATGTATGTGTACAAATCAAGAGAAATCACAGTCCATATTAAATTCACAAATTAAAATATTTTTAAGAGATTCTATCCCTCCCCCCCTTATAATTGGTGCTTTATTGTTCCGTACTACAGCATTATACAACGTTTTTTCCTTGCATTTGTGTGTTGTTGTGTATTATTGTAGAAAATTTCATAAATATTTAGTTCATAGTTTCTGAGAAATCTTCGGTTTTATATGTGTAAAGATAATAAGACATGAACGGGAATAAATACCAAAATTGTACTACCAATTTGCATGTTTATCAATTTATGCTGTTTCCGATTTTTTAAACCGTCATGCAGGGGGGGGGGTGATGTACGTTAAATATGTCAAGGCTCAAAAGTCCTCTAGTTGGTGTGGTGTGGAAGTTAGGAGAAGGGATGCAAGCTCAGATATCTTCCTCACTTTACCATGGGTCAAAAATTTTTTATGAGGTCCGTCACCAATAGCTCTCTCTCTTTCTCGTGCAGGTTTATAGTGCGACGTAAATAAAACACTCCATCACTCATTCGGATTTTTTTTAACTTACTGTATATGGAAATATACTCATCATCTTTACAAATACTTATTTACTTATTTTACAATTACAAGATGCAAATCTTTTCTTTTTTTTAACTGTACAAGTTTAGGTCCATAAATACGAATTTTATACTTACACTCATATCCATAAATTAAGGATAATGAAGTTCAGGCAAAGAAAGAGACAGAAGCAAAACAAATTTGACTTATTTGTAAAGTCTATTTATTAAACAAAAGGTAAAGAGCAAAAAAGATGCTATATGTTTGACACAATTAATAAAAATTGCGATTTTTACTCCCTTGAGCAAATTTCAAAAAATAACCTATTGACAAAAAACAGTATAACATGGTTAGTATGATGGTTAATACGCAGTATGTCTCCCGGAAGAAGCAATACAGGCCTTGAAACGCCTACGCATGCTGAGTATCAAATTATCAGTCTGATCTAGGGGAATATTACACCACTCATCAAGCAATGCCCTCCGAAGTTCCGGTAGACAGATGGGAGGGGGTTGATGGGCTGCAATTCGTCGGCCAAGCATATCCCACACATGCTCTATTGAATTCAAGTCCGGTGAGTATGCTGGCCAATCCATACTGGTGATATCCTCCGATTGAAGACATTCGTCTACAATGTTTGCACGGGGAGGACGGGCGTTGTCATCCATAAACAGAAATTCAGCACCCATGGCACCCCGAAACAAACGTGCCTGTTGTTCCAGAATGACATCCCGATAGATGTGGCCTGTCATCGTTACACTGAAAACATGCAGGTCAGTTCTAGAACCAAGAATAATTCCTCCCCAAACAAGCCATCCTGCACCACCGTAACGGTGTCGTTTAATGGTGTTCTCTTGGTGGTAACGGGTACCTGGCGCTCTCCATATGAAAGTCCGGCGAGAATCAGACTGCAAACTAAACCTGGACTCGTCGGAAAACATCACACAAGACCACTGTTGAGGGGTCCACAATGCATGTGCTCTCTACTCCAGGTTAATCGCAGGCGACAGTGAGTTGCGGTAAAGGGAACACATCTGACAAGCCTACGAGCATATAGACCAATGTTCTCTAAGCGTCTGTACACGGTCTGCCTTGAAATTGTCCTACCGGTAGCTGAAGAGAGCTGACGAGACAGGTCTGATGCTGTGTTCCGTCTGTTTCTTTTGGCAGTAACTGCCAAATACCGGTCCTCATTCGGCGTTGTAACTCGGGGGCGACCTGTGCTGTAACATCTACTCACATTACCATCATCTTGGTATCGTTGCCAAAGCCTGGAGATGACACTCTGGGCGATTTCAAGTTCCTCGGATACTTCCCGCTGGGTACGTCCACATTCCAGTCGTCCGATAATTCTACCACGTAAAGAATCATCCAAATGCTTCCTTTGTGCCATAACAATGCGGTTATTGCACTGAAAGGCTTTTAAAGTGCTTGTGAACAATTTTACTTCTTTGCCACTATTCCTTATATACCCCTCTCTTACACTTTCGTCATTGTGACGTACTATCCACGCCATCTGGTGGTTTCCTGTAATTTACATATTCTTCAAGATGTTTGTGATAATTCTACAGGTGAAAGTTTTATTTTAGAGTTCAATTTCTGTGTGATTCTGAATTATCCTTAATTTATGGACATGAGTGTAAAATATCGCATTTTATTTTTAAAATTTTCTTATCTTTTAATAGTTAAAAACGTAACAGAGCATTAATAATTAAATAGTTTGTGTAAAATATTAACTGATTTAACAATCCCTTCAAGCCTTAAATTGATTGTTAAAATTCTAGAATGTTAATAGCTGTGCATCAATGAATTATATTTATAATGTAGGCTAAAATTCAAATTGTCTGGCTTTTCACAAATATCTACTCTCTAAAAACTTATCACATGTTTTTTTTATCTCACTAATTTGATAGAAAAATACTTTTTAAAGTTTTCTTTATTTATAGATGGTGTTGCCGAATTCGACCGACAAATTCAAAGCGATAAAAGGGGGACGATAAATCAACATAGAACTTCGGGTCTTAAATCATATTGAGTCGGAGTAATTAGCAATAATAGTTCTGAAAAGTTGATGTCAAGTGGAAATAAAAAACGCAATAAGAGGTAAGAAATACATCTATTAGACGCAAAGCAAGTTTATAATACGAACAATATATTACAACTCGAAAACAGAAATGCAACGACAAGCGATTGTTACAAGAATTGTTCAAAGCTTCAAACGCGTATGTCACAGCACAACCGACACAAACGCACGAAAGATTGTCGATTT